>JAKUCM010002168.1:0-54681 GCA_023374145.1 Lepidium sativum
GATGCATGGTCTTTTTGTGTTGGAATCTCTTAACTTGCTCAAATTTTTTTTTTGATCTTTCTAAACAGGCAATCACTGGGGATGCTGTACTGTTAAAATTTGAGAAAGCAAAATCTTCACTTATCGATAGCCTTAGACGCGTGGAGGACATTGTTCCTAGCTCCATTGGGTCTCAAGTAATGTATATTTCAGTGCACACACAATCTTTCCGAATTAAGAAATGTCCTGGGATTATATATCTCTTGCTAGCTAGTGCTTGTCTTTCCGGTGTGGTGATTATACTTCAGGATTTTCTGATTACTCAAACGTACCCTCATGTTTATTTGCTTTTTGAACTTAGAGTTGTGATTGATAAATTGTTCTCCACTGTTTCTAGATGCGTATTCTACTATTGATATTTGATTTCTTCAGATTTTGGACATTGTTGGTGAATTAGAGCACACCAAGTTCTTGCTTGATCCATCAGAGAAGGAAGTTGGTGATTGAATAATTACACTATTACAACAAGGGAAGAAATTTGACAACTGTAGTGATAGCACAGAACATGAAATTTTTCACTAGGCAGCTACCAGACTCAATATAACTTCGTCTAGATCATCTCTGGCAGAGCGGCGTGCTTTAAAGAAACTCATGACAGTGCAAACTCATTAGAAAATACTGCAAACTATTCAGAAATGAAATTTAGGATGAGAATGACTCGCAGGGTTCAACATCATGTTCCCCCACTGCTCAAGGTTTTAATGAATATCATGTTTCTGCGTTTCTCCGCCAACTGTCGAAGTTTGGTTCTATAAACTATAAACTAGGGCTGGGCAAAAAATCCGTAAGATCTGATTCGATTCGGTATTTGTTTTGATTCGATCCAAAAAATTCGAATATCTGTAAAATTTTAGGGCAAAGCAAATAGTAAAATATACTATCCGTTAAAAAACAAAATAAATATCAAATATCATTTTTCAAAAAAACCGGATATCCGCTTCCATTCGTATATCAATAAATATATATTTAAATTTTAATAATGTATACATATATATATATATATTATAACATAATCAGTATTGTGCATATTTATATAGTTAGAGATGAATAAAATACACCATGTATTTACCTTTAATTGTTTTATCATTTCTTCCATGTGATATACTATGAATTTAGATATTGAAACTAATTTGATTAAAAGCTCTTAATCCTTAATAGTTATTATATTATTTTTTCTAAAATTAATATTGAAAATTTCTTTTAAAAAATAAGAGAATGCCTAATTAGACAAAAAGTCTTCTTTTCACGAGTTACGACTATTTTTTGTTTTACATTGACATTGATTTGTATCATATTTTTTTAGTATTTTATAATTTTTCTATATTATAATTTTGTTAAATGTTTAAAAACAGATCCAAGCAAATTATTAGCAAATCTTTGGGAAAAAAAACGGATATCTGTGTTTGTTGATATCCGAAAATTTTGGGATCAAAGCAAATCACAAGATATCCCGATAGAACAGAACAAATTACAAATATTGCAAAATTTTTGAGTATGCCCTCCGTGATCAACCCTACTATAAACCCATGAACAGTAGAAATCAGGACCGATGCAAATTCCACCAGAAGAACTGAGGTGTCCCATATCTTTGCAGCTTATGTGTGATCCTGTCATTATTGCTTCTGGACAGACTTATGAACGGGTCTGTATCGAGAAATGGTTCAATGATGGACATACTTCTTGCCCTAAGACTCAACAGCAGCTTCCACATCTTGCTCTGACTCCCAATTACTGTGTTAAAGGTCTGATTGCGAGCTGGTGTGAGCAAAATGGAATCACAGTCCCTACTGGACCACCAGAATCTTTTGACCTCAAGTGCTGGAGTCTAGCTCTGTCCGAATCTGAATCCACCAATTCAAAGTCACTTGATAATATGGATCGTGCACACCGAACGGCTATAAAGACCTCCTTTTGAGGAGAGTAGTACCGGACAACTACAAAAGGTAGAAGTCATTGCGTCTACTGTCGATAATGAGGAGACCTCTGATATCAATGTTGTACTGAGGTATCAGGATCTATTGGCAACCTTGGACAAAGAGGAGCAGTTGGCTAAAAAGTGCAAAGTAGTTGAAAATGTCAGGCTATTGTTAAAGGATGATGAAGAGGCCAGGATCCACATGGGAGCCAATGGGTTTTTTTGAAGGGCTTTTGCGATTTATAGGATCAGCTGTTTATGAAAACAATACAGCCGCACTGGAAAGCGGAGCTATGGCTCTCTTTAATTTAGCACTCGACAATAACTGGTTAGGAAGCTCAACTTTTCTTTTTTTGGTTATGAATGGAAGCCCTTAGCAATGTGACTTTCTAAACCTCATCACCGATTATGCACCTTGACTGTTCCTCTATATGGATTGTGTGTATTACCTATTGCTCTTTGTTTGCAAGCCTTCTCATTATTTCTTTTGTTGTGTTCGTTTTGATGAACTGTAGGAACAAAGAGTTGATGCTGATTTCAGGGGTTATCCCACTGCTGGAAGACATGATCTCTTGTTCCCACTCCCAAGGGCCAGCAATTGCGTTGTATTTAAACCTCTCCTGCCTTGAGGAAGCCAAACCCGTGATTGGTTCAAGTCAAGCAGTTCCCATTTTTGTCAATCTTCTTCTTCAGGGAGAAAAAAGCTGTAACCCAATGTAAGCTGGAAACCCTTCACGCCCTCTACAACCTTTCCGCATATACTCTCCCAATATTCCCACCCTCCTTTCATGTAACATAATCAAAAGCCTCCAAGCCCTAACATTAACAGGTGACCACATGTGGATAGAGAAGTCATTAGCCGTATTACTAAATCTAGCCTCTAGCCGGGAAGGTAAAGAAGAGATTATATCAACACAAGGCATGATCAGCACTCTTGCTACAGTGCTAGACACCGGGGACACGGTCGAACAAGAGCAGGCCGATTCTTGCCTAATGATCCTATGCATGGGAAGCGAGTCATGTATCCAGATGGTGTTACAAGGAGTGATCCCGTCTCTGTGTCGATCTCAGTTAACGGAAGTCCCCGAGGAAGAGACAAATCTCAAAAGCTTCTGATGCTGTTCAGAGAACAAAGGCAACGAGAGCAGCCATCCCAAAACAGAGATGAAGTCCCTAGGAAAACCTTATCGGCACCACTGTCTATATCTCCGACAGCTTCAACTCCAAACTCAGAAGTAAAACCGTTGACTAAATCAATCTTCAGAAGGAAGACAATGACAAGACCATTCAGCTTCTTCTGGAAGAAAAGCTACTCAATCCACCATTAAGAAAGAAAGATATATTGCTGGGGTGTAAAGTTGAGTTTCTGTTTTTTTTTGTTCTTACAAGTAATCTGCATAGAGAAAGAAAAATATATGTACAGGCCACATTTTGATCACAGTCACACCATTTTTGTCCACGTATCCATGTAGATAGCTTACAGTTGATTGATGTATCAAGTTTAATAACGAAAGCTCACTTTCAGAACAAAAACAGAAGCTTATTCTTCGACACAAAAACAGAAGCTTATTCACTTCTTTGTCTCTTTTCAACGACAACGCTTAAATAAAGCCAACCGGTCTGTAAGTTTAGTTATCAGTCTGATTCTGTATTTATTGTTGCTTAGTGAATAAAATTAGCACCACGTAGTATCTATGAATGGAGAAAGTATTATAAAACGATCCGACCCCACCAACGTCTCTGCCACCATCACTTGCTCGCCGTCCCCGTCGTCTCTGTCCGCATCTCCGTCGTCTATGTCGGCATCTCCGGCTTTTTTTCCTCAGCATCTCCATTGTCTCTGAGCATCCAGTCGCCGCATAATCTCCGTCGCTGCTACTGCCCCGGAAGATGATCTCTCGTTTATGAAATCCTTGTAAGAGATAGAAATCATCTCTGTACTTGCTGTTACTCTTTCGTGATCATTCTCTAGAACCTGAGAGTTTCTTCTTACTTCATTCAAATTTGCGTATTAGGAGACTGTAATTAGAGTTTCTTTTCCTACGATTTTCAGGGTTTAGGGTTTAGCTTCTTGATCATGGCGATCATAGGGCTGCTCAAAAGGGTTACACGAATAAGCAGAAACAATTCGAGGGTCAGAGTATTCCCAGCGAGGTACCTCCAAAGCAGGGACCTTTCAAACACAAATTCCTTAAATAGCGAAGATGCTAAGCTTCCTGTTCTGATTGTCGGCGCTGGACCGGTGGGCCTCGTTTTATCCATCCTCCTCACCAAATTAGGTACGTTATGCAAACTTCCATCTGAAACTCAAAATTCATTAGCAGTTAGCTTATCTTGTTAAGTTAAGTTCACGTCGTTGATCGAATTGAATTCTCACTTTATGTTAGGCGTGCAATGTGCTGTTGTCGACAAAGCCACAAGCTTCTCGAAACATCCACAAGCACATTTTATCAACAATCGATCTATGGAGGTTGAATTTTTTGTGTTCCTTGTAGTTTATATGTTTGTGGTGATCATGGATCTTTGAACCTTAATTCTCAGTCTTCATATACTTAGATCTTCCGCGAATTGGATGGATTAGCTGTGGAGATTGAAAGATCACAGCCTCCTGTAGATTTGTGGAGAAAATTTATATACTGTACGTCTCTCTCTGGTTCAACGCTTGGCACAGTGGACCACATGCAGCCTAAAGGGTGTGTTCTTCAATATATGTTACATGTGCAAGTAGTTCTCATAGAAAGTTATTTGAGGAAGAATGCAGAACTTTCACAAAATAACTTGTTGTGTTATAAATAGATTTTGAGAAAGTTGTCAGCCCAGCTTCGGTTGCTCACTTTTCCCAGTACAAATTGACAAATTTACTGCTTAAGCGGTTGGAAGACCTTGGCTTTTGTATTCGAAGTCCCAAAGAGTCGGTTGGTCTTGAGATTGACTCTCTTGTTGCAAAGCAAATTCTTATGGGTCATGAGTGTGTGGCGATTGATGCTAATAAGGGAAGTGTTACTGCAACTGTCTCTTTCTCAAAGGAGGCAAACATATGAAAAAACGCATTCAATGTAATATACTGGTTGGTGCTGATGGTGCTGGGAGTGCTGTGAGAAAGCTCACAGCAATAGAAATGCAAGGGGAAAGAGATCTACAAAAGCTAGTTAGTGTCCATTTTATGAGCAAAGAGCTTGGTAAATACCTGATTAGTAACAGACCAGGGATGTTATTTTTCATTTTCAATACGGAAGGAATAGAGTTCTTGTTGCCCACGATCTTCTACAAGGAGAATTCGTTTTACAGGTACTTTAATCTCTGTCAATCTAATTATGTTAGAGCATCTACATCAAAGAACCCCCTAGGGGGTTCTTTGATGTGGGTGCTCTTAGTGTTATATATCATAGATTGGCGTGTATTCATTTCTGTTTACTGCAGATTCCGTACTATCCACCTCAGCAGAGTCTGTCTGATTTCAGTCCTGAGGTATTTACTCTCATTACCTAGAGAAGAATGGATTTCACTTGGAAAATTTATCAAGACACCCCTGGTTTTATCTCCGTCCCAAGTGTGACCAATTTCGCATGTGATTTTGTTTGTCATGTGTCCCTGAGCACTATATTTTTTTGTAGATGTGCAAGAAGCTGATATCCAATTTCGTGGGACATGGGCTTTCGGACTTGGATGTAGCTGATATAAAGCCATGGGTCATGTATGCTGAAGTTGCTGAGAAATTCATGTGCTGTGAGAACAGAGTGATACTTGCTGGTGATGCTGCTCACCGGTTCCCGCCTGCTGGAGGTTTTGGTAAGTGTTCCAATTCGTCTCCAAAGATGAACCATATGATGCATCTCTGACTGTCGTGTATGATGATTATAACCCTACTATTATGATTGAAGATTTGGTCAAACATGAAAATTGATCTTATAAGATCCTTGTCGTTGTTCCTTTTCTACATTTTATGAATCGAATGACGGCAAGCCAAAGGAGTCAGTCTGATTTTGATGTACATCCTATCAGCAGTCTTGGAAAATATTCTGATAGGAGCCATGAGTTTTTCAGGAATGAACACTGGAATTCAAGATGCTCATAATCTTGCGTGGAAAATAGCAGCTTTTGTTCAGGGTTCTGCAAACTCTTCAATTCTTAATACCTATGAAACAGAACGTAGGCCGGTAGGGTGTTTATCTATTCTAACTTCTTACTGCCATTGTTTCTTCGTAAGTTGATTGATTTACAAGCATCTAATTGTGACTGTTAGATTGCCCTTTTCAATACTTCACTCAGTGTTCAGAACTTCAGAGCAGCTATGTCGGTTCCTTCGGCGTTAGGCCTTGACCCTACAATTGCAAACTCAGGTAAACTAACTTGTCTTCTTGCTGAGATCATTGTTTCGTGATCATGTTTACAGCAGTTATAACTCTATGGTGTTGTAGTTCATAGGTTTATAAACAAAACTGTTGGTTCCATCCTTCCAACTGGGCTGCAGAAGGCAATATTGGATAATGTATTTGCACTAGGTCGTGCTCAGCTTTCAGAATCTCTATTAAATGAGAGCAATCCGCTGGGCAATCAGAGACTTAGCAGTCTAAAGGGTATCTTCGAAGGAGGAAAAAGTCTCCAACTACAGTTTCCTGCAGAGGATCTTGGTTTCAGGTATCATTATCACTTTAGGAACTGTAGGATACTCTCTCTAGTTTGAGCAGTACGAAAAATAAAAGAGATAATAAACTAGGGCTGGCTGCTTATGTAAACTGATATATAGTCTCATGACACTGAGAATAACCTTCAATGTTCGAATCATTGTGTTTCTTGCATTGTATTTCAACCATATGTAAACTTTGAGTTAAAGTAACTGAAGTTACTGTGTTAACTGTTTAGGTATTTAGAGGGAGCTGTTGTTCCTGATAACGAGTCTGAAGCTGATGATCCAAAAGTACCAACTGATCGTAGAAGAGACTATGTGCCTTGTGCTGAACCTGGTTCAAGACTGCCTCATATTTATGTGAGAATACTGTCAGACTCCACTGGAGAGGCTGTCCTTTCTATGCTGGATCTTGTTTCGACAGATAAAGTGGAGTTTCTACTTATAATACCACCGTTACGGGAGTCCTATGAGCTAGCTCGTGCTACATATAAAGCCGCAAAAGAGTTTATGGCTGACGTAAAAGTATGCGTTGTATGGCCTAGTAGTGATGATGGTGTTAAAAGAGAGAGCAAATCAGCATTAGCTCCATGGGAAAATTATGTCGATGTTATGGAAGTTAAAAGACATAATAGTGAACAAGCTTCTTGGTGGAGTATTTGTAAATTGTCGGAGAAAGGATGTATATTAGTCCGACCCGATCAACACATTGCTTGGCGTGTGAAGTCTGGTGTTACAGCGGAAGCTACACTGCGTATGAGAGATGTTTTCTGCACCATACTTGGTAAACAATGAACAACACTGATTTATCCACAAATTTTTTGGCGTACTATTTATTTCCAATAAAATGACAATTCTTTCTGTAATGGTGTTTCAAGTTTTCTTTACATCGTGTAGAGTATGGGAAAAAACTTAAATAAGAATAGATAATAACTCATACGTGGCGTGGATTGTGAATCTATTACGGTTCTAGCAGTGGCTTAATTTGGCAATGAAGCAGAAGAGTTGTGTCTATGCTTGTTCGGTTCATGTTAGCTAGTGGCTATCCTGAAAAACAAGTATCCAATGACCGCTGTTGCACTTCCAAGCATTCCACCAGCAACCACCTGATCTCTCAGCAGATGAAAAACAAAATCAGATTCATGTGAACAAAAAAATCGAAGCATGATGACAAATCAAAGAGTAGGTCATCTACAAATCGAAGTAAACAGAAACCAGGGCCTTTTCTAGAATTCCATCAACACAACAAAAACCTCTCGAAGCCTCAAAATCAGTCCCAATTACACGGCCCCTCTCACTGATTTTTCATTCACTCATGCTTTTCCTTAGATTCACTATCTTGCTAATTGAATGTTGGCGAGGATGTATGTAATAGCTAAAGAATCTCAAGGATTTTTCGAAGCCGTAGGTGTATGAGAAAAATGTGGATTGGATCATATTGGAGTCTACGAGGATGTTCAGAAAGGTGAGATTTGTGTGTGGTCTGTGATCACAGGGATTTATAGTTATTCAATCAACCGTATTACATACCTGGGGAGGGGTATGACCGAGAAGTTCACGCAATGGTCTGCTTTCAGACAGCGGATGTTCTGCAGGAAGTTCGTAGACAATCTGATTGAGAACCTGGAAAATGAATCAGACCGCAGAGATCAGGATACCAGGGCTCAAATGCAAATGAAAAAAATTAATAATGGTCCTTTCACCCAAAAAAACAAGTCAAGCTAAAAGATGAAACATAGAAAAGTTGAAGCAACAATCAAACCTCAGCTTGGCGACCCGCATGCAGCCTTACACCTGTAGCATCATACATCACCTACCAACCCAAATCACTCGCATATTATTGTCGATCGATTCCTTAATAGCCAATTGATAAACAATAGAGAAGCTAAGAAAGTTTTCCACAAGATAAATGGAGTGACCAACTTACAACAGATGCCAAGACCAAAGCAATGGCAAAATGTGATCCACCAAATCCCTCTTGTAAACCAATTGCTACAGCAAGAGCTGTTACAGTCGCTGAATGTGAAGAAGGCATTCCTCCAGACCCAATAAGCTGTTTGAGATCCCACCTTCTTTCCCTATACCTGCATAATTGATCCTTTGGTTTCTAACGTCTAAAAAATTTCTAAGTACACGCAACTTCAACCAGTTCTATATTGTACCTCTTCTGATCAGGTAACGGAACAAAAATTCAAACCTTTTCTCGTTCGGAAGATCACAATTTCAACTATAATAGATCATATGTATAAAATCACTCCCTAAACTATGAATTCGAAACAAGAAATCGGGCAATACAATACAACAAAAATGCACATTTAGCATCAAATCGGAGTCTAATTCAAAACTGTAGTATAAGAAGATCCCACGATAGATGTAAAGAGAACGTACCAAGAGGTGAAGAGTTTGATGAATTGAGCGATAGTGAAAGCAGTGACGGCGGAAATCAGAGGGTAATTAGTGAAAACGGAGAAATAATGAGTGGAAGACGTAGCCGTAGCCGTATCGGTAGAATCCTCCATAGCCGATGATGGATCTCGTCAGGCTTCGAATTCAATCGCGCGATAGCTAGAGTCAGATAGAGAAAGACGAAGAAGAAGACAAAACCGAAACGACAACAATTCATACGGATTCAATGGCGTATAAGACTTACCGTTCAACTCTCTTCGTCTTCCCTTTTTTTTCTTTGCCCATTTTTTATAATACATCACTGTTCCACAAAACATAATATGTTTACAAAATTATGAGAAAAATAGAAATAAAGGATCTAGTTTTATTTCTTGTATCAATATATTATAAGTTACGAATGCATTACTAAATATCAACAAATTGGTGGCACAATTAACTTATAGTTTTCTTTTTTTGTTAACGACAAATTATATTGGACCACAACTGGCCGGCCCAATAGTCAAATTCCTACATAATGTAGATGAGTATACTCGATCTCTGATTGTGCAAATGAGCTACCTTATGTGGATTTACCGCCTGCCACTAGAATAAGAGTCATTTGCCACAATTAACTTATAGTTACATATTAGATGAAAAATTCAGATTCCATCCATTTTAATTAGAAAATTTAGTTATAAATTAGACGGTTATCAATTCAATAATTACTATACTAATGTTATATGTGCAAATGACATCTAGCTTAGTGGCAGTCGATAAGTCCACTTAAGGCAGCGAATTTGCATAATCCGGAATCGAATCTTCCAGCCTACATTATGTAGAAATTTAGTTATTGGGCCGGTCACTTATAGCTAAATATAATATGCCGTTGACCAAAAAAAACTGATATTATATATAATACTTTTAGTTTTTTTTTGTCAGTAACTAATAATTAAATCGATAAAAATTTAAAACCATAATTTATCTTAATCACTTGATATAGAATTTGGTTTGTTGCCACAACATATAACTTTAGGAACACATTATTGTTTTTCTTATTTTAAAATCAACCTCATAAAATGTGAAATAGTTTTTTACAACTGTTTGTTTTGATTATATAAAGATTGTTTAACTTACATATAGATAAATAGATGAAATCAGAAATTATCTTTATCATATGTCATACCAAACAAAAAATATTTTAATCACAAAACTATTATAAAATGTATTAAAATCATGTAAAATATTCAATTTTATATACCATAATATGCAAATAAATTAAGATTTTGCTTTTGGCAGTATTTTCCTACAAACTAAATAGATTGAGAGATTTCATAAACTGTCTTACATATAATTAAGGTTATGTTATATGTGAAATAGTGTATGCCATTTCAAGCAATTATATACTCATGAATTCTGAAGAATTTTATATTTTTATTTTACAATGCAATAACACAATTATAAAAAGTAAATAAATTGAGAAAGTATTTTGGTCAAAAGTGATTATATACCCATCTCCAATATTTTCTCCATCGAAATTTGGTTAAATATAGATAAATTTATGATTAAATTTATGTTGTGTATCAACATGTTTATCACCCAATAATTTGCATATATTATATATATATATTTTGTTAACAACTAATTGGATCGATCTTATCCATATCACATACTCTTTCCCTAATATCGTAAACAATACGTAATTTACTAGAATCAAATGCATACCACGTCACATCGACTTTTTAGACTCATATTAATGTAATTTGTAAATCTGCATTTAGCACAGTGAACCTTTCGTACATGTAGTGGCTAGGAAAGTAACGCATTCCAAAAGGTCAATAGAAAACAACTATAAAAAAGTAAGGTGGTTCAATTTAGCAGTCCCCTAATTTATTTAAATATAAAAGTAATACGTTTAAATTTCATCCTACTCTAATTAGATAATATAAATTATAAATCAATTATAAACTCATAATATTCTTTTTTCTCTCTCCGAGTGGCGATTTTCGGCGGCTTAGGTTTAGGGTTATGTTGGTCTAGAAGCGGTGGTTCCCGAAGTTAGGGGGTTCCAGACAGCAGCTTTTTGGGGGAAGGGGTTTCAGGGGTTGGGTGAGGTTTCTTAGAGGCATAGGATTTATTAGGAAGGTTTGGGTTTTCGGTGAGAGGAGTCGGTGGATCTGGGGTTTCCGGGTGGTGGTTGAGTGGGTAGTGGTGGTTAAGGGGGTTTTAATTGGGGAGATAGTGGGTCCGTCAGGGTTTGGGGTTTCATCGTTTCGTCTTCTAGGCGCCTTGGTTCGTCGGAGGAGGGGGAGGCGCCTTGGATTAACTGGGCATCTTCCGCGAGGGCGTTTTCCGGCGTTCCAAAAGTGGTGGGGTGATTGACGGATCTACGCGGTGATATAGTCGTCTTCGAAGGCGGGTAGGGTTCGTGGGTTTGTGGAGAGCTGACAGAGAAAGGACAAGGTTTCGGGTTAGGGAGGTCGATGTCAAGCCGATTCAGTAAGTCTTCGAGTCGATTGGATGGTGCGAGGTAAGATCTCTATAAACCCTAGATGTAATTTAAGTTTTCGATGTATGATTTTTGATGGAGAAATGGGGCTATTTCCTTCGGGATTTAGTACTAGTGGGATTCCTTTAGTGATTCTGGAGACTAAAGTCACCATCTCTGGAAATATTACCTCTAGAGATGGTGATTTTAGAATGCTCCAGGAAATTTTGCGATTGCTTCGCTTCTTGATTAGGAGATTTCGAGGCATATTAGGTTTGAGTTCTCTGCGTTGTTTGCGAACGATTTCCAAGACACGGTTTAATCAATCAATCTGATTTTAAGGTAGAGTATTACGGATTTTCCAAAGTGTTAATTCCTACGAGATTATTGTTAAGAGGACCAGTTTGTAGGACTTTATAGTTTCCGCTTTTAACTAAGTACGAAAGGGATAGCCCCAGAGAAGTGCATTTTGTGATAGAATTGGTTTTGCAAAGATTTTATGTTGGTACAGTGATTAGGTCGTTGCTAACTAATCCTAGATTGTATCAAGTTGTGACTGATTTTGATTTTAGTTGGATCCTTAAGCCTTTCCTTATTAAAAGGTTAATTGGCCAGTGCTTGACTCTCTCTTTTTCCATTGTGTCTGATGCAAATGGGGAGGTACAATGTGTTTTGTGTTTGGCGAGGTGGAAATATGATGGCCAGCTACTTGTTAGTGTTAGGCACGGTCAATCTATTCCAAGGGATTCATGGGAAAATAAGGTATTATTTGACCTTCTTTTGACTCAGTTTTTAATAACGGAAAGTAGTTTTCATAGGAATTGGTTTTCATTAGAAGAGTGGTTATTTTCCGAGTGGTTTTTAGTACAACAATTAGTTCACCTCACAGTCTTTATTCTCGAGTTAGTTGAATTAACTCACGGATTAAGGAGGTGGAAATATCTAGTTCAAGTTTATCAGTGTTTAAATTTAAAAATGATGACAGTAGTTGGTGATATTATTTCCATTCTGTTATGGTTCCTAATTTTTAGGTTCCAATTATTATAGGTTCCCAAAAAGAATATACCGAGACCTATATAGTTTAAATAGAGACATAAGGAAGCGTAGAAGCTATATTTACTATTCTTTGCTTTTCAAAGTCTTTTGTGTCGTCTGGCAATCTTGGTCAATGGCTCATGTTTTGTTAGAAAAGAAGGGTGTGGATGCAAAGTCTCCACCCCGAGTCTTGAAAATAAAAATTCCAAAATAGATAACTCAGTCTTATTAGCGAGAAGTTCTAAAGTGTTGATGAGTCGTTGCTTAAATCCTCAGGTGCAGAACGTTGACACATTCCTATTTCGAATGCCGCAGTTTTAGAGCCTAGTAGGACGAGTCAAAGGTATGAATTTAGGCAATGGTCGCTTCCAGTTCGAATTTCAGGCTGAATCAGATCTGGTAAGTGTTCTAGACTATGGCTCAATTAATTTTGACGGCTGTATGGTCTCGTATGCCCTATGGAAGGCTATGGCAGACGCAGATAATCCGAATAGTATAAAACTTTGGATTAGAATCACAGGGATTCTATTTGAATATAGAGTAGATGAGGTTGATCAATTACTGGGCTAGCTCTATAGGAACTGTGATAAGAGTGGAGGTGGAAAAGAGGCAGGTTTTACTAGAACTTCCTTGCTCAAAACCCTTAATTTTCTCTTCGGTTTTGGAATTTGAGGAGGGTAGAGAATCTAAAATTATGTTTGAGAGCATAGAAGACTAGAAGTTCATTGCCCTCTGTGCTATAGAATGACACACGACATCACGACATGTTATAAGGCAAAAGTAGAAACTCGGGATTTGGGAGGGGAAAGGACCAGAAAAGTTGGTCAATCGGACTGTAATAAGAGTTTTAAAGGTGTTGTAATAGCTGGGAAAAAGTCTCTAGGGATTGCTTCTAAATCTAAGATTACCTTAGATAAGACTGTGAAAGATAAGAGAGACCGAGAATCTTTTGTATCTTCTGCCAATTTGGACACGAATGTAAAGGTGAAACATTTATTTTCATTCAAGAAAATTGTTGATAAAACTCCAAAATAGGATTTTCTTTTGACCCAATTTTTTACTTTGAGGTTACAGTTGTTATAGTAAGTATGTTGATCAAACAGGAACCTGGGAACGATGAGACAAATATGTCGTTGTTGGCTAAAAAGGTGAAACGACCTTTATTTCAGGATGATGGTTGCAAAAATGCAATATAATCTGTTATGTACCTTCAGGCTGAGGGAGTTATGGATT
Organism: Lepidium sativum; assembly: GCA_023374145.1. NCBI lineage: Eukaryota > Viridiplantae > Streptophyta > Magnoliopsida > Brassicales > Brassicaceae > Lepidium > Lepidium sativum. The sequence goes on from JAKUCM010002168.1 coordinate 13,720, forward strand.
CGGATCAGCTGATTAGCACCATCTCCGAGCCTTAGGAAAAGCTAACTGACGGGGTTGACAGGTTGATGGTTGAATGCGGTACAATGGAGGATAATGTTCTCGAAGAACTTGCTTTGGAGGCTGTGTTGAGTAGCCGACAAGACCTAACGGTGGATGAGGAAGCTCTAGTCCACGAGGAACTAGCGGCCAAGCTGCAGAAATGCAAGGAAGCAAGGTTGGTTAAGCCGCCTTTAGGTGCCGGAAAGTTGGCTCTCGGATGTTAACCCCTCTAAGAGGAGTGTGCACAAAAAATTGGTGATGGTGGTGACAATGTCACCACGTGTGACGCCACGAAATGCCAAGCCTAAGGAAGGCAAGCCGAAGGAGCAAGAGAAAGGCTCTATGAAGTTTAATCTATGATATTTAAATTTTTATATTGGAATTGTGAGGGTATTGGCAATAAACTTTCAATAAGTTATCTTCGTGATATGTGGAAAGCTTGTAAACCAGGATTTTTATTTTTATCAGAAACGAAAAATTATTATTTTCTTTTTGAAAAATTACAATTGCATTTGGGTTTTAAATTTCTGACAACGGGTGAACCTATAGGGGCAAGTGGGGTTACAATGTTATCATTAATTACAAGGATAGGAACATGATCGTCATTTCATTAGATATTTTTGATGTCATGTCATACATAACATTTATATTTGGTCAACCAGTTCGGGGGAACAAATCATATGTTTGGGAACGCATAACAAGGATGTGAACAACTAGAGCAAGTCCTTGTATTATTAGTGGTGATTTTAATGAGATTTCGGGGAATAACGAAAAGCAAAGGGGGGGGGGATTGCGGAGAATTAATAGATTGCTCCCGAAAATTGTGAATTCATGGTCCTGGCGAGGTGTCCATAGTAACAGAATAATCAGGTGTGTTCTAGATAAGGCATACGGTAGTGGTGATTGCCATGAGATATTTCCATCAGGGGAAGTTCATTATCTGTACATGATAGGTTCTGATCATAGACCTATCTTTGGGCGATTTCAGGAGCAATCAATTAATTCTCGAAGTTTTTGCTCTTGCTTTGATAAAAGGTGGATAGGTAAAACAGGGTTTTGAGAGATTGTGGAACGTAGTTGGATTCGGAATGGATTCCGGGCTAATCAGCCCGTCTTTTTTTGGAGAAAATTAAAAGGTGTCGTAGGAAAATATCACATTGGCGTAGTGAAACTGTCTAACCGGGGCAGCAAAAGATATTGGAACTAAAAAGGATGTTTGAAGTTTATAACAGTGATTCCACAGTAGATCATGTTGCTTTAGATGAAGCCAACGCTAAACTTAAGGAGGCCTATCTTACGGAGGAGTGGCAAAACTCGAAAATAGGATTACGGAGCTAGATAATCAGATGCTGATGCGTCCAGTTAATGAATTAGAAGTCAAGAGTACCCTGTTTTTGATGAATCCGGATAAGACTCTAGGACAAGATGGTATGACGGCCCAATTTTACTTGTACTCTTGGGAGATAGTTAAGGGGGATTTAGTATCGTTAGTAAATACTTTTCTACAGTCGGGTTGTTTTGAGAAAAGCTTAAATAAGAAAAATATTTTTCTTATCCCAAAAATCCCACGACGGACTAGAATGGCTGATTTCAGACTATTCAGCTTATGTAACATTAGTTATAAGATTATTTTTAAGATTCTGTGTTTGCGCCTAAACGGGTTCTTCCAAAGCTTGTTTCACAGACACAATGGGCATTTGTAGTTGGACGGCTAATTTCAAATAATATTATGATTGCTCAGGAGATGGTCCACGCTCTACGGACAAATAGTTCAGTGAGGGGTAATTTCTTGGCAATAAAAACAGATATGAGTAAAGTATATGATATGGTCGAATGGAGTTTCATACGATCATTGCTACTAAATTAGGCTTTTGTAACAAGTGGATACAATGTCTTATGTGGTGTATTACTAGTGTTGAGTACTCAGTCATAATTAATGGGGTTTCGGGTGGACGAATTGTACCTTATCGTGGTCTACGACAAGGGGATCCTCTTTCGATGTATATATTCATATTGTTCACAAAAGTCCTCATTGCTAAATTAAATAAGGTTGTGGAACAACTACTTATAATTGGTATAAAGATAGCGCATGATAGCCCGTCAAACTCTCATTTCCTATTTGCGGATGACACCCTGTTCTTTTGTAAAGCCACTACTGAGAAGGCCACACAAATACTTGATGTCCCCACAGAGTATGAGTTAGTCTTTGGGCTGAAAATAAATTTTGATAAGTCGTCTATCCAATTTGGTATGACAGTAGAGTAGGTTAATATAGACGCAATCCAAAACATTGTGGGTATTCGGAATTTGGGTGGCTTGGGGATGTACCTTGGGCTCCCAGAGAGTATTGGTGGTTCTAAACCAAAAGTTTTCGCGTATGTAGCAGAGAAATTAGAAGCACGTGTACTTAATTCGTCAACCCGGTTTCTGTCTAAGGCTGGAAATGAGATTTTAATCAAATCGATTCTTACAGCACTACCAACTTATGCGATGACTTGTTATCGGCTCCTAAAAACGGTCATACGAAATTTGCAGTCTGCTATTGCAAAATTTTGGTGGGTAAATTCGGTTTCTTCTGGAGGAATTCATTGGAAGAAATGGGAGGATTTATGTAAATCGAAATTGAAAGGGGGACTAGGATTCCGTCTGTTAGAAAATTTTAATACGGCTTTTCTGGCAAAACAATTCTGGCGATTACTTGTGTTTCATGAGTCACTTTTGGCTAAAGTAATGAAAGGAAAATATTATTAGGACAAAAGTCTATTGGACGTCCAGTTACAAGTAGGGTATTCCTATGGATGGCGTAGTATTCTTTCTAGTCGATCTTTGATTTCTAAAGGTCTCATTCGGAAGATTGGTGATGGTAAACAGATTAGGGTGTGGCAGGATTCTTTGATTCCAGATATTTATCCGAGACCATCACTTTGGTTGGACTTATACTTATTCCCGGAGATGACGGTTGATCAATATATAGATCACCCTACGGGTTCGTGGAAGGAGATTTTAGTACGTTAGTATTTTGATCCCCGATATGTCCAGCTGATTTTGGCTATTCACATTCTCACAAACCAACATTTAGATCATTGGGGTTTGCACCTTACGAAATCGGGGAGATATTCGGTAAAATCGGGTTACTCTTTAACTGAGGGTGAACCGTGGGCTGATTAGCATCAGATGGGACCTTCTTTTGATATGTTCTATAACGAAGTTTGGAAGTTAGACTGTCCTAATAAAATCAAACATTTTATTTGGCACTTTGTTAGGATGCACAGCGGTTTACCAAAATTTGACGAAACATGGTCTAAGCAGGGATGCTAGATGCCCGCGTTGTGGAGCAGAGCATGAAACGATCACCCATGTGCTCTTTGAGTGTCCCCCGACTCTTCAAGTCTGGGCTTTGTCTCCCATACTTTCAGCTTCGGGGGTGTTCCCGGGAGGATCTGTCTGGTACAACTTAGATTATATGTGTTCGAGAGTCCTGAGTCTGATTGCTTTCGGCGTTTTCCCGTGGATTATATGGCAGATTTGAAAAGCTAGTAACTTATTTTGTTTTTCGAATGAGGATTTTGACTCTCGGTTAATTTTGGCCATACGTTTTCGATAGACTTCAGCAATCTCCGAATATAAAGAGTGGTTTTCTACTCGGTATGGTCATACGTTTTCGATAGACTTCAGCATGTCTAAGCTCGACTTTTTCAAGTCAGCATGGATATTCCCCACCACAGCCAATCAGACGTTCACATGTTATAAGTGTTTTGTGGACGCTTCCTGGAAAGCCACTGACCAACATACGAGGTTCGGTTGGATTTGTTTTCCAGATTCTGTGGACGGTTTATTTTCGAGAACAGAGAGAGGACATCGGTGTCTTTCGCCACTCCATGCAGAGGTGGAGGCAATTATTCGGGCTTTAGGTACATTACTGGAGCGTCAAATTTTGGATCGTGGAGGTGTCAACAGACTGTGAGTCGGTGTGGCACATCTTTCAGCGTCCAGAAGAGTGGCCGGCTTTTGATACATAGCCGGAGGAATTCCCGCAGTTGAGTTCTCTTTTTGCAGTTTGGCTCCCTTTCCATAATCCCTAGATCCTTGAATTCTAAGGCAAATGCTCTTGGTAGGCTAAGTCGGGTGTATGTCATCTGATTCTAGGACTGTAGGACCGATGTTCTAGGTTCTGCTTTTTTACTCATGTTGTTCACAAAAAAAAAAAAATATAAATCAATTATTATTAATCTAATAATTACTTGTTAATAAAAAAGAAATATAAAAACGGAAAAATTACCCTATTCTGAAAACGTTAAAGAGAGGATATAGAGGGAGAGAAGTTACCCTAATCTGCAAACCTTAAAATACTAAAAATCTCAACTTTTATCATAATTTCAAAAGGGACAATCAAGTATAGATGCAACTAACAAGTGGATGTAATTTCCTATTTTCCTAAGATAAGGAATTATCATGTTAATTTATTTTAGAGATCAATTTTTCTATTCCACTTGGTTAAAGTTATTCATGTGGATTTTTTGGATTTTCGCCCAAAATCTCTTAGCTAACTAAATAAAGCTACATGCAATTATAGAGATGTTTTTCTTGCTATGGGAGTTTCACTTCCATTTCACTAACAATTTTGGATAATATGCAGTGTCGTACTTAGATTACTTAAACCCCAAAAGCGAATAAACAAAATGTGTTATTTATTACAAAACATACGAAGACTTTTAAAACATACACAATAATCAGGGTTGGTTTAGAGAGCAAATAGGTGAAGCGGCCACTTAGGACAGTCATTTTTTAGGGGCATATATTTTATATAAAACTTTTTTGTTATATATATATTAATATAGATAAACTTTAGTTCGTAGGTAGTTTATATAATATTAGTTGTAGTTTATATAATATTAGTTGGTTTTTTTAGGTAAATTAATTATTAGAGGACTTCTTAATTATCTATACTAATAAAAGGAAGGTTTTAGGACCTCTTAGGCCATCCACATAAGCATTCTTCTTTTCTAAAATTGTGCCATATTAGCATCCCTTTCCTCCATGTACGTTTCTTTTAATGGGCCATTTTGAAGATTTATAATTGATCCAAATGATTTTCAAACGCCCATTAGTAATGATTTGCAAATTGATTCAAAATGATTAGTCCATTAAAAATGGCCCATTGAGTATTGAGTATCTCTCAAAAAAGATTCATCATATTCCCACGTTCCCAAAATGCTGTAACATCTTTGTTGTTACATCTTTGTAAATTAATAACCTTTAAAATACAAATTACTACACACAATTACTTACCCACAACCTTCATCTCCCTCATTCTCTCACATTCAATACGTCTTACTCCAATAAATACCACCTCCAAATCAACAAATGACAAGTACACAACCACATGCTCCTATCAAAATGTCTACAAAAGTAATCACACCCTCTATGGATGCAGCTATTGTCTCGCTATTGTATCGATTTAGAATACCCACATCATCATATTTTCTTCTTCTACAAATCTGCCATGTCATCGTATTTTTCTCAGTCTGAATTGTCCTTCTAAAATTATCTTCCACACGATTCTACTACTTTATTGCCCTAGCTTTTAATTTCTAAACGTATTACATTTTATGACTCTCTTTCTTCTGTTCATTTTGTATGCTCTTTCTCTTATTTTACTAACTTTCACCCTTTCTCGGGGGCTTCAGTTTTGGAGTCCATGATGATGCCTACAAAAACGTTTAATGATGATATCATTGCTCATTTCGATTTGATTCGACTCCATTCACTTTATGTAGTTTGAGATTTTATCTATGTATTTTTTTCATTTTGTGTTCCCTACATACATTATCTCTCCATCTCAAATTATAGATATAGAGTTCTGTAATTCCTTAACGCATTTAGTATTTATAATCTGAGGTAAAGAAATCATTTGTTTTGTTTGTTTTTGATAGAAGCTGACCTATCAGTGTTGTTGGATTGTAATAGATTTTCTGGTGACCAGTGCCCTTTCTTTCCATTTAATAAACTTCTATTTGCAAACCATGTGAGAAGCTTTTAAAGGAGCATGAAGAACAACATGAAATGCTTAATCTTTAGAAGTTAACTCAGACAACATAATTAAAGAGACTTGCTGTAGAGTTTGAGGAAAGAATGAAACAATGAATTCATTGGGAGATATAGCATGGAGAACTTAAGGAAGCTCTGAATGAATCGAAGAAGAACATGTTGTCAAAAATGTTGGTTAAGGTTAGTTTCGATATGTGTATCTCTTCATTTATCATAATCTTTATATGGTTCCCTTGCTTCTTTACTTACTTAAGTAACATTTATTTCCAAGATACTCAAAGGGAAAATTTCAAGCGCAGGTTATTAGCTATTGACAAGCAGAACCATAAACGGAAGGTTTTGTGACAGCTCAGGTCATCCACATCACTTTGGGGACAATGCCTAATAACATAGCTTTTGATTAATTTTGTCTATGTTTTGAAGTTAAATGAATTGTTTATATTATAGAATTAGCTTGAGACCCATATTACTTATTATGTTTTATATGCACATCCACTCACAACCTTTCCAATCTTGGTTTGGACATAAATAAATTATGTTGATCACTCTTAGGAATTGGAGAAGAAGAAACACGAAGATAAACGTAATGAATTGGTGAAACACAAAGCACGGAATGGAACTGAAAGACTCCATATAACTGAAGATCTAAAACATGTTTGTGTTCACTCTCTTTATCTTTCTTTATCTCTCTAAGAATAAGTAAAGAGATAAGAAACAAACATCAATCCATTAAGTCAGAGATTGAGTAACTGAATGTGATGAGGCACATATAATTCACTGCACTAATGAAATTGTGGAAATATTGGTAAGAGTATATATGTATCATAGTCTTGTTATTTTCATTCATTCGAAAGTCTTTTAGAAGTTTGAACAATTATTTTTAAAGACCAATCTTGATACCAAAGAAGAGATGTAGACCAGTCAGTAACTATGGGATCACTTATCTCAAATTCACAGAATGTGCATGAAAATAAAATAAAAAGAGAAGTGGTGATATTATTTTCTCGACCTCTTTAGTGTTTTTATTAGGTTCAGTCTCTCTTTAAGCATTGTCCTCTTGTTATTGATTGAGTTAAGGAAGTGACATGACTTTGCCATACAAAGTAACTTATGGCAAAAATAGTTACAACTTACTTTAAACAAAAGAAAAAAAAAAGTTACATGTCACAATGATTTTTACTAATTTGGAAATATTTTCATAGTTAAACTACATTCACTATTGCTGCTCTTTATCTCTCTTCATTTGATTTTGGTAAATATTATTTTCAAAGTCTAAAACAATTAAAAAAAGAAAATTGTGGGTTCTACGAATTTTGTTCCACACCAATGGTAATTGTTAATTTACAAATCCTAAAACCCCAAATTTCAAGCCCTATTTAATACAAATGGTATTAAATAAACATTTTATTGTGCAGGTTATGGTTGTAAATAGAGCCTCCTTGGTCCAAAAAGATAAAAAAATAAGACATATTTTTCAATCCAATAGCTCCCATTTACCCAGAGTCTACAAGAACAAGCTATGATTATAATAATAAAATTTACATGAAATTACATAAATCTTCCGACTTAAATTTATCAACTTTATTCGTATGTTACTCTAAATAAATAAGTATTACTTCTTATTGACCAAATTTTGATTTTCCATTTTTCAAACGTATACATCATTACTAACTCAACAACACATTAATCTGAAATTGGTAAATAATACATTTAAGAAGTATATACATATATATATATATATATATATAACTAAGAGATCATCATCAAAATCATAAAAACCATTCACACCAAATCCGTTTCCTCTCACATACTCTTTTTCATTTGAAGGTCGTCTTCCTAACATTCATATGCGAAATGAAACTTATCTCAACATCAAAAGACCACTCACACAACAGAGTAATATTTTTATACAAATTCATTTCCAAAGAAGCGGAACACCTATATCATGGACCACCTTGACACATAATCTTCATTACTTCCTAACATACCATGACATAGAAGATACAAAAGCAACCAGCATGATTGACAGTTTCATGGCATGCATAACTGATGTTGACATATCTATAGATTTGGAAACTGGTAACAATATAACAATATATTTCAACATTAAATATTACAGCTCGATCAAGAATAGACACAGATTTGGTTGTTGCCCTATTAAAATTCACTAAAAGAAATGTCACTTCTAATGAGGAAACTGAAAAAAATGCACTATTTGCCTTCAAACATTCAAAGGACAAGGTGCCATTAATAATCTAGCCTGCAACCGCATCCACTACCATGATTGCATAATAAGTTGGCTTAACGCCAATAAAAATTTTCAAATATGTAGGGCAACATATCTTTAATTTTACCATTCCAAATAATAATAAAATTATCCTTTTCTGATTCACATACCTTTCATTCTAGAAATACAATACAAATCACAAAATTTGACAAGTTATCCAACAAATAAACTACACATAAATGTTTCTAAACAAAAATCCAGGCGTAACCCGGTCAATGTACCTTGTTGATCCTTTTTAATCTTCTTAATTATATATATATAAAAGAAGATTATGCCTCTTATAATATTGACACATCAGCAATCTAAGTTTTCTTAATCAATCAATGAAAACATTTTATTAAAACAAATCATAAAGATTAATAAAATGTTCACAATTTTTTTCAAAAAAGATGAATGTGTAAAGAGAGACTTTTCAAAACAGTTTATTAGACCTTTGGTTGTCATTTGACTCTTCGTGAGAAAGTGAAACGCTACAGTGAAGTTTTCGAACCTTATAACATAAATCAAAATTTGGAAAGACTTCCAGATCAATGACTCGAAGATGCTGCTCTGTGTAGTGTTGTAAGTACTTTTTTGCTAATTGTTAAAAGCTCATTCAATCATCTATATGTTCCGCTTTCTGTTTACGAATAGCTAAGTGGCAACTTGTTGAGTGCATCTATCCTTCCAAACTGAGAAACATTTTCACATCAAAACTGTAAAATTTGTGAAACAACTAATAGATACTGATGAAAATTAGTGAATCTGGATTACCAACGTTACCAATAAATTTGTTGAAGTCTCTTGGATATGGGCAAATAATATAAATGATGACTCTAGAGATGGTATGCCTTCTTGCCAAGAATATGAAATACAAAAAAAAAATCTTCTTTGTATAAGCTTATAACATAATTGATGATGTTATATTGTTATTGTATCGGTTTTACACATAATCATTTTTCTGTGCCTAAAGTTTTGCTGTTTTGGACAGGTGGATTATTAAATTTAATTTTTGTTTCTGTGCAGATATGTGTGTGCAGAGAACAACAAAAGCAAAAGCAAAATGCCACCGTCGGGAGTAAGCAAAAAAAAACCATGTGGAATAAAAAAGAAATAAGAAGAAGAAACAAGAAGCATACATCAAGTCACTGGAAGGTTCTATGTTCAGGTATGTAAAGAAAGTTAAGAGTACCGAACTTGAGAATTTAGCTACTCAAAGAGAAGAAAATGAAGATGAGCATGTAGATGATATTGGTCAGAATAGTGAGCTTCAGAATTCAGATGAATGTAAAGAGGCTCATCAAGATGGAGATAATGAGAAACTTGGTCAAGCGAATAATGGGAATTTCTTGGGTCTTATCGAGATGATTGATGAGTTTGATGCAGTGATGAGGGAGCATGTTAGACGAATTATGAAGAAGGAAATCTACGCCCATTACCTTAGTCACACAATTCAGAATGAAATGATTGAAATGCTTGCTAGGGAGATCAAAGTTATGATTATAAAGAAGATCCATGATTCGAAGTATTTATCCATAATTCTTGATTGCACTCCGGATATTAGCCACAAAGAGCAGATGACTTTGGTTATCCGATGTGTGGATGTCTCTACAATGTCAACCAAGATCGATGAGTTTTTTATGCCATTTTTGATTGTCAAAGATAAATCAGGCGAAGGGCTTTTTGCTTCACTCCAAGATGCATTGGTTGGACTAGAGTTAGACATTGGTGATGTGAGAGGACATGGATACAACAATAGATCCAATATGAACGGAAAGAACAAGGGAGTTCAAAAGAGGTTGTTAGAAATTAATCCAAGGGCATTCTTCACACCATGTGGTTGTCACAGTCTTAATCTTGTGTTATGTGATATAACATCTTCTTTCACAAAATCTGTGTATTTTTTTGGAATTGTTCAAAGGATATATTGCTTCTTTCTTCATCAACAAATAGGTGGGACATTTTGACATAGATGGTTAAAGGACTAACCCTTAAATCTTTGTCTCAGACACGATGGGAAAGTCATGTTGAAAGTGTCATAGCAATAAGGTTTCAAGCCTTAGAAGTCAGAGAAGCATTACTTTACTTGGCTGAAAGTAGTGATGACCCAGGAACACGAAGTAATGCTGAATCCTCTACTCTAAGTGAAACACATGGAATTGGAGGTTTTGAGTTATTGTTTGGTATGGTTATTTGGTATTACATTCTTTTTGTTGTCAACACAGTAAGCAAGAGCCTGCAATCAGAAAACATTGATATAGATGTTGTTATTCACCACTTGAAAGGGCTTGTGTCATATTTTCAAAAATATCGGGAGACAGGTTTTGAGGAAGCAAAGGCTAAGGCTAAGAAAGTTGCAGCTGGTATGGAGATTGAAACTGAATTTCTTGTGAAAAAAGTGTATTGTTAAAAGGAAAAAACACTATGATGAAGACACAAAGATTGTTGATGAAGATATGTTATTATCACCGGTGGAGAGCTTCAGGATTGATTACATCAACACAATCATGGATCAAGCTCTAGATTCTGTGGAATCCAGGTTTGAACAATTCCAAATGTATGAACAAACTTTTGGGTTTTTGTTTGATTTAAAAACACTATCAGTCGCAAGTGAAGGCAGTTTGAAGGCATCATGTTTGAACTTGGAATCTTCTTTAAAGAATGGTACACATTTAGACATTGTTGGTGATGATTTGTTTATGGAATTAAAGATTCTCTGAGAATCTTTACCAATGGAAGTTCAGAAGCCTATTGAAGTGCTTGATTTTTTGAAAAAGAGGGAGGATTGTTATCAGAACACTGAAGTTGCTTATCGCATATTATTGACTATTCTGGTATCAATCGCCACTGCTGAAAGAAGTTTTTCAAAGTTGAAGCTAATAAAAAATTATTTGCGGCCTACCATGTCACAAGAGAGATTGAATGGGTTGGCTTTGTTGTCGATTGAGACAGCTATGGTTGACTATTCAAGTTTAATAATTTTTAAAAAAAACTTTTTTTCTTTCTATAAACAGTTTATGAAGTTATATTATCTAATTTTAACATATGTTTTTATATCATTTTTATTTTTTAATAAAAGGACATAGTTTTTTAATTCGCTTAGGGTGGTCCAAATCATTCCTCTGGCACTCACAATAATATGAGTGAAACAAAAAGTTATACTCTATAATTTCTTTAATTTCTTAAACAATCATTCAGTAAATCCCCATAATCGATTTGTCGAATTAATTTTATGTAGATATGTTGGTAAAAATTCTAGACTCTTGTGACACAGTTATAAGTTGTAGTTTCCAAATTATCACAACACTAAAAAATGCTCTCGCTTTAAGAGGCGATTTCCGACGAGAGTGCGTGATTTCTGGCGGCGATTCACACGTCGAGATTGGGCTTCGAGACATGGTGACGGTTGGAGATCGATAAGCAACGGGGAGGGGAAGGATAGTTATCGAAGGTGGTTTTCGGCGATAGTAGGTAAGTGTTGGTGACGATCTTTGCGGTGCGATCAGCTTTCACAACACAGTGTCGGGTGGAGGCCGATAAACGAAGGCGAGGTCACGGAGAGTTCTGATTCTTAAGCGATTGGTAAGGAGGTGGGTGTGGTACTTACCAAATCTCTACGTGGGTTTGGGAATAGGGGCCATATATATTTTGGGGATTTGGTTTTGAAATTGCAAAGGTACACATGGGTATTGAGGAAAAGTAATATGTCGAGTCTGAATTTTGTATTTTCGAATCGATTTGGATACTTAGAGATTACATTTGATATATCAAATGATCGAATTAGATCCAACAAGATTTATTGTCTGGGTTTGGGGATTGGTCTAACCTCCTCTGATAACATTACTTTCAGAGGATGGGAGTCCAAGATGATCCGATCTGTGTTTTGGCAAAGTCTTCATGTGCTTTCGGTAGTCCGATGGTATAGGTGGGAAGGGGTAATAGTGGTAACAGTTGCGCTGAATTTTTCAATAGAGGGAGGATTAATTGTATATGGAACATCGCTCTGTGGTGTTTATAAGAGTTTCAATATTGTCAATAGCTTGAGTTCGTTAAGGGGTACGGTTCAGGATGGTGGCAGAGGGGTGGAGACCTTTCTGTATTTGTCACATTGGTTAATTAAGGGGTTCATAGCTGGAATGGTAATTGATTATCAATCTATATGTGATTTTCATTTTCAAAGTGGGTCTAGTTCCATGCATAGATACGTTCTTATGGTTCTGCATTTGGCTAATATCTGTTCAATTGTTAAGTCAGGTTTAAGGCTCTTTGGCACGAAACTTTCTTCAGGAGGAGGAATGATACATGGATTCGATTACTAATCATTACTAAGGATTTGGACGAATTAAAAGGAGGAGGGTCGATGGTACTTCAACCTCAACGGTCAGTTTTTGCACACTTTTCTTCTCAAATACAAGTAAAGGTGAAAACGTGTTTAATTTAAATTTCAACTAGAACCAGATTTTATGGAGAATGTCTAGCGCCTGTTTAGATAGGATTAAGTCAAAATGTCGACTTATTAGTCCAATTACTCAAGTGATTTGGAGGGTTTGGATGTTAGTCTTTGATAGGGATAGGGATACGTTCTTTCTGTTAATATCCCTGGTTTATAGGCTCAATTGGGGCATGAATATGCGGGTAAGGTATAGCTTAATAATGAAGTGGTCTATCCATTTAAATTAGAATCGAAGAGCAAAATCTTATAAGAATTTTTCTCTCCGATTTTCAATATTAAAAGTACTAGATCGACAGATAAATTTATGTCTGCTAATGTCTCAAGTAGGTTTGAATAAGAAGGCTATGGAGTCAAAGTCGCCACCTAGATTATTGAAAATAAAGATACCCAAAATTGACAATTCGGCCTTGTTATCACGGAGTTCAAAATTCATGATGGGACGTTTCCTTAATCCAATGTTGCAAAATGTGGATACCTTCTTATTTAGGATGGTAAGTGTCTTAGATAATGGTGCAATAAATTTTGATGGTTGGATGGTCTCTTATGCTCTGTGGAAACCCATGGCTGATGCAGACCATCCAAATTTCATTAGGTTCTGGATAAGAATTTCGGAAATCCCCTTTGAATATAAGGTAGAGGAAGTGTACCGTTTGGTAGGTAGTTCATTAGGTCTAGTTATAAATATCGATGTTTTGAAAGACCAAGTTCTCATTGAGATCCCTTGTTTAAAGCCATTAATCTTTTCATCGATACTAGAATTGGAGGGATATTGTAGTCTATGTTATCGAATGACACATGATGTCTTTAAGTGTTATAAAGCAAAACCAGAAACTCAGATCTCCGATAATGATAATATTAGGCGGATGGGTAATGTGGAGAGAAATAGGTCTAATAAAGGGGCGTTTTTGGGTACAAGTAAAGGTACCGAGTTTTTAGCGCATTCTAAATTGGTAAAGACAAAGTGGAGAGAAGTAAACGAGGAAGAGATGCTTCCACGCTTCCGGCGCAAAATGTTGAAATAGAGAAGTTACAAAAATTGAACCTTAAAACTGTTTATGTTGGTGTGTTTACTTACCACATAACCTTGATATATTTTCAGGGAAACATGGCAGACTTGGGACAAGAACCGACATCATTAAGGAAGGTACGTAGACCTTTGTTTCAAGAGGCAAATCAAGCTATGTTAGTTGATGATGTGGGTAAGGGGGAGGCTGCGAACACGTCGGCCTCTGCTGACTTGCAGCTTCCTAGTTCGGAGATGATGGAGATGTTGGAGACGGCTGATGATCTTGGGGCCGAATTGGAGCAACCTGTAAATGACGTGGAAGATGAGACAATGGCTGAGCTTGTTGATGGGGAGTCAGAGCTGATGACTGAAGCTGTTTTGGATGAGTTGGCTTTTGAAGCCGTGAGGAATAGCCGCCACGTTCAGTCAAAGGAGGAGCAAGCTCAAATTAATGAAACAACGGCGATAAAATTGCAAAAATGCAAAGAGGTGGAATTGAAAAAGCTACCAGTAGGGGTTGGCAAGTCGGGAATCCGGATTTTGACCCATTTGAGAGGTACTAGTACAAGGAAACTAACTATGGTTGGTACGATGTCGCCTAGGAAGACACCAAAGATTACCAATCCCAAGGAGGGTAAACAAAAGGAACATGACAAAGGGTCCAAAAAAGTTTAATTTATGAATTTAAGATTGTTGTGTTGGAATTGTCAAGGTTTAGGCAATAAGCTAACAATAAGTTACCTTAGTGACATTTGGAAATTTTTCAAACCTGATTTTTATTTTTATCAGAAACAAAAAATAAATTATTTTTCTTGGAAAAAATTCAACAACATTTGGGATTTAGTAATTTGGTAACGGTTGAACCGATAGGTTCAAGTGGAGGTCTAGGAGAGATTTACCAAAATAATTATAATGTGATAGTTAATTATAAAAGTAAGAATATGATAGATATATCATTAGACCTTACTGATAACAGAGTTTCTACGGCTATCAAATAACCTACTCTTATGTAATCAATTGCAGTACAATAAGTTGTCAATCCAACTGGGCTAGCAACTATTCAATTTGGATGCAATCTACTCAACCTAATCCAAGCCAGAATGATTATGGTGAATGTTATTATGCTAATCAAGCTAAATAAAAACATAATGCAAAAACAGAGTAAAAAACAGAACGCAGAAATAGAACAAAAACAGAGTATGAAAAATAGAGCAACTAAAAACAGAGCAATGACGAAAAACAGAGTAATGAAGAAACATAGTTTTCGCAGAAAAACAGAGTACTAGAAAAGTCGAAAATTCAATTAAGGAAAGTGGGTTCTTGAGGTTAAGGATCAACGATCCAGGCATTCCTAGGGGTTCCAGACTTGTTCATCAACCTATTTAGGTGACCTCTAGGCAAGCAATCACAGCAATCACATTCATTCTCATGCAAGAGGCACTAAACACAGACCTAACAGAGCCTAATAACACTCTTGACAGTCAATCTCTTGAGTTAGGAGAAGTTATCTCAACCTAAGTTCATTCAAGCATTATCACAAACACCTTTTGGGTGGGAAACACCAAACCATCAAATTTCAATTGATCAGAAAGAAATAAGCATTAAGGACACTTAGACTGAAGAGATCTAAGCCTATTCAACCCTAAACAAGTATGAAATTCCCTAATTCTACTCTAATCTCACCATCTCCTCAAGAACCCTAATTGATCTACTCAATATTCATGATGAAAAACATAAACCCAGAATTGTAAACCATTAACATCATTAGAAAGATCAAACAGAGATGAACAACAATGATTAAAAGCAGAAAATCGAATTCTCAAAAGATCAACAAAGATCTAAGATTCAAAGAAAAGGAAATTACAAAGGAAAAAGGAGAAAAGTCTTTTTTGCTTAAAGAAAAGAGGCTAAAACGTTCTAGGGTTTGCTTAATTACATAAAGGGGGTATTTATAGGCCTTTTTACAAAAAGCCCTAACAAGTCAACTCTGACGAAAAATTCAACGTTCTGGTGCGAAAAACCACTCCACCAAGCGATGGTCGAGTTTCATGGAGACATGCCAAATCTTCTAGATCACATCCTGAACTTCAACTTTAGGCCAATCGATTTACCCATAGGTCTTCTTGTAGTCCAAAATACTTCATAATAAGCTCCAAAAGTACCTGAAATCCGCCCTTTTATGCAATGTATGCAATGCCCAATACTAGATGTGAAAATTAAGCCTAAAAAGACCTAAAACAATGATAATATTGCAAGTATGAATGCAAAACATGCTAAATAATGCCTCTAAAACATGCTAAAATGCAGACACATCACTTACCGGTATAACATCATACATAACATTTTTTATGGCGAACCGATTCAAATTAGAAGACCATATATTTGGGAAAGGCTTACAAGATTGGGCATTAATCGTTTGGGCCCATGGAGAATTTGTGGGGATTTCAATGAAATTACAGGAAATCAAGAAAAGCAAGGAGGAGTTTTGAGAAACTCATCTACTTTTATGCAATTTAATCAAATGTTAAGAGCTTGCGGTTTTTTAGAGTTCCCGAAAATTGAGAATTTTTGGTCTTGGAGAGGCATACATAGTAATGGGATAGTACGTTGTGTTCTAGACAAAGCATATGGGAATGGGGATTGGCACGAGTTATTTCCCAAATCGGACATAACTTATTTAGATATGATTGGCTCATATCACTAGCCAATATTAGTAAGGTTTGAAGATCAAACACAAGTGAGCAAATCCAAACGATTTTGCTTTGATAAACGGTGTTTGGGAAAAGTAGGTTTCAAAGATCTGGTTGAGCGTAGTTGGATAAGAAGTGGTGCTAGGCAACGGTTAAATACCACTTTGGTTGAAAATATCAGGTTCTGTTGATGGGAGATTTCTCATTGGAGAAGTGAGAGCATTAAGCCAAGGCGACATGAAATAGTAGACTGTAAAAGAGTAATCGAATTACAAAATGCTAATACAATAGTAGATGTAGCTGCCTTACGAGAAGCAAATGTGAAGCTAAAGCAGGCTTACCTAAAGGAGGAAGTTTATTGGAAACAAAAAAGTAGGAACAAATGGTTAAAAGAGGGTGATGAGAACACTAAGTTCTTTCATACGATGGTCCGCCAGAGGCGGGCGAGTAATAGGATTATCGGGTTAATGAATAGTCGGGGTTAGTGGGTTCATAAGGATACATACGTCTTGAATGAGATGGTTGCTTATTTCACTGATCTTTTTTCTAGTAATGGTACAAGCCATGTTATTGTGAACGATTTGGAGTGTAAGGTAACAAATCTGGATAAACGATTCCTAATGCGATCACTACAGAGGAGGAGGTAAGAACAGCACTATTCCTGATGTGTCCAGATAAGGCTCCGGGCCCGGATGGAATGACGGCTCTGTTTTTTCCAGTATTCATGGGATTTACTTAAGAAAGATCTAATATCACTAATGGGTAATTTCTTACGAAATGGGACTTCTGACAAAAGGTTAAATAAGACAAATATATGTCTTATCCCTAAGGTTCATCGGCCGACTAAGATGGCGGATTTTAGGCCAATTAGTTTATGCATTATTAGGTATAAATTAATTGCAAAAATTTTGTGTTTGAGATTGAAACGAGTTTTATCGAAGATTGTGTCGGAAACACAGTTCGCTTTCATCGCAGGCTGGTTGATCTCGGATAATATTTTGATTGCACAAAAATGGTACACGCGCTACGAAAAAATAGTGTAGTTAGTGGTAAGTTTATGTCAATTAAAACATATATGAGTTAGGCATATGATAGGGTCGAGTGGAATTTCTTAAAAGCTATAATGCTTAAATTAGGTTTTTTTGGACAATGGGTAAAGTATATCATGTGGTGTATTACGAGTGTCGAATACTCAGTAATAATTAATGGGGTTCCTGGTGGGCAAATAATTCCTTGGAGAGGAATACGGCAAGGGGGTCCATTGTCGCCATATCTTTTCATTCTATGTACTCAGGTCCTAATCGCTAAGTTACGCACGGCGGTACAAGACCGGGTTATTACTGGCATTGAAATTGCTAGAGATAGTCCGATAATATCGCATCTTTTTTTGCGGATGATACGTTATTTTTCTGTCAAGCTAATAAGGTTGAGGTAATACATATTCTTAAGATTTTGGCCGAATATGGAGCTATGTCAGGACAGCAAATCAACTTTGACAAGTCTTCAATACAATTTGGTAAGAAGATTGAACCAGGGATTATAGACGAAATCCAACAAATTTTGGGTATCCAAAATTTTGGAGGATAAGGGATGTATTTAGGCCTTCCGGAGAATATAGGAGGGTCTAAAGCGAAAGTGTTTGCTTTTGTTGCTGATAAGTTACAGGCGCGAGTAGCAACTTGGTCTAGTCGGTTTTTATCAAAGGCTAGGAGGGAGATTCTGATTAAATCAGTTCTCACAGCATTACCAATGTATGTTATGAGCTGTTATAGACTTCCGAAGACTGTGCTACAACTAGTGCAGTCGGCCATAGCAAAGTTCTGGTAGGCAAATTCTGGTAACACCAAAGGAATACATTGGAATAAATGAAAGGAGTTATGTAACTCGAAAACTAGAGGAGGGTTAGGATTTCGTATCTTAGAAAATATCCATTTTGCCCTGCTGGCAAAACAGATTTGAAGGCTACTAGAATTCCCTGATTCCTTATTAGCTAGAGTTCTAAAAGGGAAATAGTATAAGAACATGTGTCTTATGGAGACACCACTCCGAGTAACAGCATCGTATGGGTGGCGAAGTATTATATCGCCTCGACATTTACTATCGCAAGGTCTTATTCGGAAAATAGGGGATGGTAGGCAGATCAAGATATGGCACCATCCTTGGATTCCGGATATTAGACCACCGGCTGCCCTAAGGTTGGATTTACATATATTTCCGGATCTACATAAATAAGGTCGGATTTACATATAGATCGACAAACGGGTAAATGGAACGAGATTCTAGTTCGTCCATATTTTGACCCACATGATGTGAGATTGATATTGGTGATTCGGATGCCAATAAGGCAGAGACAAAATTATTGGTTATTGGGAGTGGCATTTTACGACGACAGGTCGCTACACTGTCAAATCTGTCTATAAGCTAGCTAGTGATGAACCAGGGATTGAGCAACAAAGTTTTGGTAAATTGTCCCCCGAAAATAGGTATATATTGTCAACATGAATTCGAGACAAAATTTTGTGGGATCATCCTCTTCTCCTGACGATATCAAATGTATTCGTCCTAGTCATCAAGTTTCAGATCTGAGATTCTGGTGACAGGTGGTCGGTGGTTCAGCCCCGTCTCAACACCAATCACCTCCTTTTGCACCTCTGCAATGGTCTTTTGAAGTAAAATTCACGGCAACGGTTTTACAGAGATGGTTTCTCCATCAAGTCTTCTTTGGTTTGATCTTCTTTTGTGTGTCTCTCCTCTATGGTGGTGACGACTGTGTAGAGACAGAGTTCCGTTCGGGTGAAGATTTAGTCAGTTAAGATATGAAATTTTTTCTCTTGACTGATTTTGTCTGTAATTATCATGTCCTCTGTCTCGCCGGTTCGCGTCGTTGGTGATGGGGTCACCGGAAGGACCTCGCCAAGGTGAGTGTGTGATTAAGTCTCTTCCTGTGTTTCGGGCCATTGTTCTTTCTTTTTTGACTTATGCGGCTGAACTTTTAGTTTGGTTTAGTTGTTGGGTTAGCCTTAGTTTCTAGGCTAGGATTTTGGTCTAGGCTCTTTTTCCTACTCCCTAGGTTGATCGTGTAGTTTATCCACTTCGATTTTGATTGGTTGTTGTGCTTGTCAGGGTTTGGTTTTCTATATAAAGGAGTGGTTCATTTTTTGTCCGTACATAAAATATATGATTGAAGTCTGGTATTTTCTGGGGCTTTATTGGAGCGTCAACTTAGTTTTGGACTTCACCATTTCGGAAGAAGTATATATTTCTCTCATGTCCATTTTTACCATCTAATTTATTTTTGGTCTCGTCTTCAGCTTTTTTTATGTAGTTTCACGTAGTTTAACACCAACTTATGTACTTGAATGATGTATTCCAACGTGATTTTAAATATAATTAAGACAAAAAAGTAAAATTTGTCAATAATTGATGGAGAAACCAAACTCCCAAATGCCAAATAGTATCTCATGGATCAACAACACTTAACAAAAGTAAGTAAATCCAACTGTTTAGAAGTATATAAAAATCCAACTGTTTGTCTACAAATTCTCATAGTTCTCATATGGCTACCAATAACATCTCTTCCAATCAGTCTGCCTTTATAGTGTAAATTCTTCAACAGCTCCAACTACACAACCTCCTCGTTTGTATCGCTTTTTCTTAAATTTATATTACATTATTCTTAAACAAACAAAACAAGGTCGGACTTTTCTTCTCTTCCTCTCTTCACTGTGACTCGATCGATCATTACGAGGTTCTCTACTACGGCAGCTTTTTCTATCTCCAACCAATTCGCCAAGATTCTCCGTGCCATGGCTACCATCGTCGCAGGACCCAGACTTATCTCCGTCAAAGCCGCCGGGAAGCTCGGTTACCGTGAGGTCTCTCAGGTCCGACAATGGGCTCCACTTCACTCTTCAATGCCTCATTCCCGAACGCTGCGATTTGAATCGCATTGCCCATTTTCAACCACTGGTATTCGTTCATCCTTTCTCCTTTGATTTGATTTCTCTCTCTCTCTCTCCCCTTTTTTGTCATCATCTTTAATGGTAACGCAGTTGTGAAAGCTCAAGCGGTTGCGACTGAGCAATCAACAGCCGAGGTAGCTCAAAAAGTGGAACCTCCAGTGGTTGTTGTGACTGGTGCCTCTAGAGGGATTGGTAAAGCAATTGCTCTTGCCTTGGGTAAAGCGGGATGCAAGGTTAGTAATAACACTATCTCTTTATTATTGGGTGCCTTGTTTGATGAAGACATAGTTTTTAGATTTCTTCAAGCCTTCATTTTTACGATACTAGACTTCAAATTCGTGAGTTAGAGTGTTCTATGTCTATTTGAGCTTGGGTTATAGTGTCTTAGCTCTACAGAAGAAGGAAAACAATGGAGATCCGGCCTACTGCTGTTGTGGAAGTTAACATCGTTTTTTTTTACTACAGGTCTTGGTGAATTATGCTAGGTCATCAAAAGAGGCGGAAGAAGTTTCTAAACAGGTGATTGTTACCCTGAATTATAGTGCAATTTTTTCAAAACCTTCATCATTTTGTTGTGTGCTTGGGTTTGGAGCAGTTTCTTTTTTTTTCTGTTTCGGACATCGATTTGGACCATCATAGGCATAGACGGATGTTGTAATTGGTACGGAAAGAAATGTGGCACCTTTCGAGTTTAGATTTCTGGAAACAATTTTGCTTTCAGGCCTTGGGGAATGTTTCTTTACTCTGTTTCTTATTGCCAGGTGCTCTTCAAATTCGTTTTTGATTGTGACTCTCCATACACACTGCCAAATGAAACCTGATTTTTAGCTAATGAATAACATCTGCGGTCAATAATTGTGTTTCCTTGTACAATGTCACCTTATTTTATGTTATCTCGGACATTTATTCTCTGTGAAACTGTAGATTGAAGAATATGGTGGCCAGGCTATTACTTTTGGGGGTGATGTCTCCAAAGCAGCTGATGTGGATGCGATGATGAAAACCGTGAGTGATCAACTCTACACCATCATATATCTTACTTCGACATTTTATCATTGTCCTTTATATATTATCTGCAGGCTGTTGACAAATGGGGAACCATCGATATCGTGGTTAACAATGCAGGTATATGTGAACCTTGATTCTCGTTGATTTTTACTTCGCTCCTTACTGACATGGCTGCATATTTTCAGGGATTACTCGGGATACCTTATTAATACGAATGAAGCAATCCCAATGGCAGGAAGTGATTGATTTGAATCTCACTGGAGTATTTCTCTGTACCCAGGTTTGTGTTCCTACAACCTGCTGAAATTTTTGATACACAGAATCTCAGGAAACTGAAACTCAATGACTCTCTGTAGGCAGCAATAAAGATCATGATGAAGAAGCGAAAGGTACTAGATCTCTTCGCCCTCTACAATTTCTAGCAACTGTCTGCACGTGTTTTATAAATTCTCATATGCTGTGCCACCGTCTATAACCTCACACATTTGTTATTGCTTTTATGACATGGTAATCCTTCCTTTCAGCATAACAAGAATTGATATATAAGAAGACAAATCTGTTTTGATTTGAGCTCTTCTATAAGATCTAAAAAGTGAAGTAAATATGAACCTCGATTATGGTTTAATATTTGCATATGATCTTGCAGGGAAGAATCATCAATATATCGTCAGTTGTTGGTCTCATTGGTAATATTGGCCAAGCAAATTACGCTGCTGCTAAAGGTGGAGTTATTTCGTTTTCCAAGACTGCTGCCAGAGAGGGTGCAAGCAGGAATATAAATGTATGTGACCCATCTTCCTCATCAAATTCCTTTCTTTCCTTCTTTTGGTTCCTTAAACAAGATATTGAATTTGGTCAGCTGGCAATTTTCTTTATTCCAGGTCAATGTGGTCTGCCCTGGATTCATTGCATCTGACATGACTGCCGAGCTTGGAGAAGACATGGAAAAGAAAATATTGGGAACAATCCCATTAGGTAATGGAAAGTTTAACTTATTGATTTGTTTCTGGTAATTTACGTGGGTTAGGATGTATCTGAGATATCAAAAGATTTGCTAGATTGAAGTATTCTGATACAAAACGAACTGGTTTGATTCTCAGGACGGTATGGAAAACCAGAAGAAGTGGCTGGCTTGGTAGAATTCTTGGCTCTGAGTCCTGCAGCCAGTTACATCACCGGACAGGTTAAAAAATCCTACTCATATCCGGTGAAGATTTGTTTGGTTAAATTTAGTTACTGATTATGTTAGCGGGCTAACCATGGTTAAAATTACTGGTTTACAGGAATTTACCATCGATGGAGGCATTGCTATCTAGATATTTGGTACCATTTGGCTTATATTTAGTTAAAATCATTTGGTAAACAGATAAAGTTGAGTTCTTTTGAGCACTCTGTGGCATTTCTAGTTTGAGATAATTAAAATTCAACGCTTGAACTACGTTGCATAATATATTGAATCAAAGAGCTTTATAGACAAAATTGCTGGTTTGTAATATCAGATAGAATTTGATTGAAGCTCGTTTTGATCATGGTGTGCCGTATGGAAGTAGCATAGGCTCCACAAAGCTACAATTTTAGTATTACGTAAACAGTAAGTTTATAATTACTTTGCCAGCCTCTGAAGCCATGAAAAGTTAGATCACTAACGATTGTTTCGATTGTAATTCCATCCGTTATTGAACACTTCATAGCAAAAAGTGATGGAGAAATAATAATTCGTTTGAAATCAAGTTGTTGTAAATCCGTGATTAAATTAAATAAAAGATCACAGATACTTATCATCCAATATCAACTTGTATCCATAAGCCATAAATATATTTTGTTTGAGGAGACGAAATCCCCGTGAACATTCTCACATAAACTACGAAAGATCACAAGAAAGAACCAATAAATGTAGATTATAGTATTAGATGATAATAACAAAAGAAGCCAAAGATCATAAAATTACGGATCTTCACTACAATTGAGGACTTGAAAGTAACTTGAACGGACAAGTCAAATAAAATTAGACAGTCCGTAAGATTATTTTTGGTTTGTCTTGTACAAACAAGATAGGATAGATCTAAGTGAAGAACTTGTAGGTCGAGGCATTGACAATGATGGTTCTGAGGCCACCAATTGGGGCTAGGATCGTCAAAATAACTCCTACTACGATGCAGAACTGCACAACACCAAACCAAACACATAAAAATTAGTAGTGTAGAAAACAAAAGCTATGGATCATTGATTAGTACAAGGAAACATACCCAGTTAATTGTCCAAGATAGACCAAACTTCTTTGGTTTCTTGAGAATGAGCCAAATAATGCAGGGAAGCTGCAGTTGCAGAGTATAGTTAGTCACAAAACTCTAAATTTATGGGAAAATCAATGAACAAATGAATAGATTAGTTGGTACTGTACATAGTAAGTTGTCGGAGCGAAGGCAAATCCTCCAAAGAAACCGAGTAGTCCACCGAAAAACGGGACACATATCGCAACTACCATTGTGAATGCTGCATAAGGAGAATCATATGAATATATAGAGTAGGAGAATGAGGTTCAATGTATAATAAGGAGAAGTAGCTTCTTACCAACGTAAAGGCTGCGGGTGATGAAACGGAGCTTGAAGGAAGGATTGAAATCCATCTTTTTGACCAAAAAGGTTTCGAGCATGTCAAATACCGGCATTGCAAAGATCTGAGCTCACAGAGATAAAGACATTATTGGTTAAATTTGTCTTAATTTTCAATCAGTAAAAGTTAAAAAGGTTTATTGTAGAAGAAGACCTGATAGCTTCCAATGACATGGACGACCACAAACAAGTTAGCCATGGCAATAAGCCAGACAGGCTTCTCCAAAGTAAGGAGAATGTTGTCATCAACGCTGTTTCCAAAGATGTAATAGCCAATGAATGCAACAGGGAAGTAGCAGATGGCAACAACAATGTAAGCTACAACGACTCCTCTCCACATTGGAACCTTGGATGGCATCTCTGGAGTGGAAGGGATCGTGGCCTGAATCTCCAACACGACGTTGTGACCTGCATAAGCAAAAGCCACATCTCCCATTGCACTCAAGAAGTTAAATACTTTTCCAGCATCTGTGGAGGCTCTAGGCGAGTAATCTACATCTGATTGAACCCCTTTGTGCACTGATGCAGCCCAACCGATTGTTGAGTACCTGTAAATACATATCACAACGAGGTTATAAACCATATGGTAATGGTAGAACCAGAATAAAATCACTGGATCTCAATTCACACACTGTTGATTGATTAGGTAAAGAGGTTTACGTTAAGGACATAACAGCAGCAGCGAGTGAGATAATGGAGATGGAATTGAAATTGGGGAGGTGAGAGAGAACAAAATGAACAGAAGCAAAGATCATAATCCAATAAGTAGTTCTGATGTCTTTGCAATCAGAGCAGAGTAATTGATGGACTTTTTTGAGGGATGCTCCTCCTGTGACCATATAAACAATGTCTACACCGACCTCAACAATAAGCTGTTGAGGCACGATGATCCAAAGTCCAAGCTTTTCGCCAAAAGCGTGTTGGCCTAGCTCGTGATATCTGTCAAGCCTCTTGCCAGGAACAATCTCATGCATCTCCACCATCTGCCACAATGTGTACAAAGTAATCACCCATGACAACACCATTAACGTCACTCCAGGTCCCCTGTACATACATACACATATTACATATATATTAAATAACTCAGATAAGATCATTGATTGATATATAGAAGTGAGAATTAGATATCAAATAGTACCATCCGAGATTGGACATGGCGTAAGGCAAGCTGAGAACACCAGCACCGACCATGGCTGTTACATTGTGAAAAGCAGAGTACCACCACTTGGCGTTTCTGGAGGATGTGATTGGTAACCAATCGTCGACGTTCTTCTGCTTCGCTGCCGCAACCTCGCTCGCTGACATCTCCTTATTCACCATTTTTGACCTGATCTCGAGAGATATTGTTTGTTTGTGAGAGAGGAAGAAAGAACAGAGATAACTATAAAGATTCTAGGGAAATGAAGATGAGAGTATGTCGAGAGATATTTAAGGGAGGACAGGATCAAAGTTTGAAATTATCTCAAAGTTTAAATTTATCTCTTAGTTTAAGATTTTATCTACTCAGCCGATTTATTAGCTTTTTTTTTTTTTTTTTTGTAATTTGCTTTTTCTGTTTGTATATGTGATAAATAGAATTTGATATTCTAGTTGTCCCAAATATGTTGGAGCTTTAAGTTTGTTTGTGTTTGGTCTTTGTACCTGTTGTTGAAGACAGCTCCAACGGGAATCCATTCATGAGAAGCTTGTGTTTTGTACATATTTAATGACTAATATACCCCACCAATTTTTCTATGTTCTCTAGACTTTTGGAGAGCTTTTCTGTAATTTTTTTGTTTTTCTTTCTGAATCTCCATGATATATCATATTTACTTTTGGATAAAGGTGAATCTTCATGAGATATCATTTTCATATAACCTGTGTTTCTCTTTTAAAAAGATTTTTTTTAATCTCTTATTTGATAAGTTATCTTGTAACAAATTAGTAGGTCATTTCCCAAACAATGTTATTATATATAGAAAAATTCTTCCCAATAAGATTTTAATATCTACAATCAAAAATAGTTAATACTCACAAAAAAAACTATTTTCTATTCGAAGTATTAAGAAAGAAAATTGGATATAACGTT
Source organism: Lepidium sativum (assembly GCA_023374145.1). Classification (NCBI taxonomy): domain Eukaryota; kingdom Viridiplantae; phylum Streptophyta; class Magnoliopsida; order Brassicales; family Brassicaceae; genus Lepidium; species Lepidium sativum. Next base: position 39,872 of record JAKUCM010002168.1, read on the forward strand.
TATTTATTTAACAAGCAAAAAAAAAATTCTCGTAACAAAGTTTAAATCATCAAACCATAATCGTATCCACTTTAATTTCACAACTGACACTTTTTGTCAAAAAATGTTATGCTTTTTTCAGAACAAATTTATAAATTCATGCTCATCATTAGAAATCTATATTTTTCATTTTCTCGCTTTCTTTTTTTGTCTTTCGTCTAGCCAAGTTTTCTCTAACTATCCCAAATGGATTCTCATAATGGTAGCATTTTGTAGCAGAATTCATGAAGTCTAACTATCCCAAATAGATTTCATAATTCCTCTTTTTCAAATTAAAATAACTTTCTTGAAATCTCGATATCCGCTGATTACTAAGATAGGAAAAGAAGGTAATCTATCCGCCAAAATTTGTAGCAATGCATTCTTTGCTTCATAATCAACATCTCTATCATCTTGATAAATGGACCCATGAAAACTAAAAATATATTTGCTTCATTTGATTTTGTTTTGCTCTAACAGAGTTGCTGACTTCTCATCGTTCAATGTTTTCTATCTTCCTACCCATGAAAACTAAAAATATAGAAGAATCAAATCGAAAAAGATAAGCTAGAAGAATCTTTCACCTTGGAAACTTGATAGTTATTAATAACGATCATATATTAGCGAATGTATATCTATATATGTCCTATTTCCATCTTATACATAAAATATCGATTTTTTTCCAACTCAACTTTTAAGCTTAGCTCCCATAAAATTCGTGGGTTGCAGAAATTAGGCTACAATGAACCACTCATCTCTATTTATGTTACTTGCATTCCGCGAGTTTTATGCAAACAATTAAAATTATTTAAGCATTATTTATTTTATTTTCCCACTCCCAATTTCTTCTTAACCTCATTAACATTGTAAAGTTATTTTAATGATTGATTCTTTATTTAACCACAAGGACAGCTAAAAACAGAGAAACCCCAAAAATAAGCAACCAAGAAACTTAATAAACATAGTCCAATAATGTCTAAATTAAGTAAAACAAGAATCTTCTTTTACCTCCTTCATATTTGTGTCTAAACCTTTTCATTCAACAAAAATCTTCGAAGATGGATTCAGGACTCTCATGGGCTGATCAATGGGATTACAACTCTGATCCTCCTCCAAATTCAAATAGTGAAGACGATAAGAAGAAAAAGAAAAAGGAAGATGGAAGCAAAAGCAGTCTTGGGAAGGGCTTACTTGGTTTCAAATGGATGAAACTTGGCAAGAAATCTGACAAGTAAAATCATCAATAGGTTATTTGTTTTAGGTACAAAAGAATTATTGATTCAATTTGTTCCTCGTAATTGATCCATTAAAGTATCTCCTTCTTTCATTTACTCTTATTTTATCCTAACTAGGGGATTGACCGGATTACGCACGGTTTTTGATTTAGAAACATTTATGTATAGTTTATTTGTTGGGTAACTTGTCAAATTTTGTGATTTGTGTTGTATTTCTAGAATGAAAGGTATGTGAATCAGAAATGGATAATTTTATTATTATTTGGAATGGTAAAATTAAATATATGTTGCTATAAAAAGAGATGAAGAATTGGACGAAGAAGAAGGTTCGGTTTCAGGTAATCTAGATATATAATAAACAGTTTAATATTAGTACTTTTTCCACGATAAGACTTATAAACCCAGTGTTCTCCGATAAGGTTTAAGTATTTTGGTGGATTTTGGAATTGATGGGTTAATAAATTGGATGATCTATTAATAAATTTTGGATAAAGTATGTGTTACAATTTTGCAATAGAATATATATATATATATATATATGTGGTGGTTAAATTCTATATCAATTAAGTAATGATTAAATATTAATGTTTTTACCGTTAATTATTGTATATATAAATATTAGTAGTCGACTCTAATAAATTTAATATAAATAATCTAGAATGTTAGATATAACTGAAATTATGTTTAACTAAATAGTTAAAAAAAACATTGTATAAACATGGAATATTATTGTCCACCTCGACTTAGGCTTAAACATTAAACTATAAGACATACCTATAAATCATATAAAATGTAAATGATATAATCTATATAATATTATTATGGACTATTATAAAAAATTAATTAATTGTAAAGATATAAATTTTATATCTGAAAATTATTAGTGGTTTCCATTTCTGAATTTGATTAGAATTTGTTATGATTTTATAATACTATTTGTTATAATATCTTGTAACTAAAGTTAGTTTTTGTAATTGCATAATCTTTTAATATAATTGGCGAAAATTTTTGGGAAAGTAATATCCAATGAATTTTCAAATTTTAGTGAAAATTAATAAATCATCTATGGGGTGTCTTTGATAAGGTTTAAGAATTTTGGTGGATTTTGGAATTGATGGGTTAATAAATTTTAAAGGTCTTTTTTTCCTCCTCTTCGTTTCAAAAGTATTTTAATACTATAAGAATTTTAGATTTTATTAAGTTGTAAAAGTGTTGGTTTAATATAAAATAAAACGTGTAATTAAGATCTAGATTAGTTTCAAATATCTTCATCAAACATTATCTTTTGTTAACAGTAATATCAAAAAAGTTTGATCTATTATTCAAATCCTATAAAACTCCAAATAATATTTAGAAGAAATAGATTTCAATGTACCTTGGAGTCCAAGAGGAGGAGTTCAATGCCCATTAGAATATTGCTCTATTTGAAATTCCTAACTTCCCAATGATGCATGAGTCGTGCAATGACCTCTTCACTGCAGAATTGTCCGTCTATTTCATCAAGCATATCAAAAGTGAATGATTTGGAAGATGGGACGGTAATTTGTGGTGTCATCTTTTGGTAAGTGGAGATGGAGGCGTTAATATGGTGGTTTGTTATCTCTCGAATAGTTTGAGAAGCTGAGGCGAGAGACTAATATTTATATACAAAAATGTAAATTTAATGTGAGATAGTGGGCTTTGGTGAGTAAATTACAAAGTGGGGGATTTTAATGTAACGTTTAGTTAATGTATAACGTTTAGTCCATTGGTTGTGACTAAGGGAGGAATATGAATCAATTATGTCATTGATTTCTCACGTTAGGCAATTGGTTGTGATTAAGGGGGAATATGAATCGACAAGTTATATTGAAAACGTTACTAAACATTAGTAATATACTAATGCCACGTCACTCTAAACGACTATCATTGCTTGCTTCACTTTCATTAGGATAAATTGTTTCTATTGCTACATATTGATCAAAGCAGAAATAAATGTCTCCCACTTAGTGGGGTTAGTGGAGTCTTTACTTCGGTTAATCATTAATTAGCTCTTTGTGGTTTCATGTCTCTTTATTTGTTTTCTTTCTGAAATCTTTGTATATAAAATAGAATAAAAACGAATAATATGTTTTATATAATATATTTGGCGTTTATAATAATTTGAGACTGTATCGTTTCCAAACCGGACCGGAAAATTTCCGGTCACGTAAAATCGAGTTGTAAAGAAGTTTCAGATGTAATTTAATGTGAGACCTTTGAATGTCTATATTACAGCAAGTAATGTGATTAAGCAAATAATATTTTTTATTTCTTTTAAAAAAAAAGATATTTGAAAAACATAAAAGCATAAAAATTTGTTGGTTGGTGATGATTTTATCGAGCCAAAACTATTTAACTTCATAGCAAATTGATTCTGAGTTTAAAAATCATAAATCTGAATAATTATCCCCTGGGTTATGGCCCCGCCCCTAAAAATAAAAGAGTCCTTTTTGGCGGGTATTGCTACGCGGCTTAATTACGACCACTCCCTCGGGAATAAGAGGCAATAATAGAACGCACTGTAATTCCGAAACGATGGTTTTAGAATACTTCTCACCAACACCAACATATTTGAGAAACTTTTTTTCTTTTTCTGTGTCAACAAATAACCATAAAATCGACAAGTCTTAATCTATACTTTAAATTCTCCAAATATGATTAATAATTCATTTTGGGACCATTCTAACTTCTCATTGGCCATTACGGTTGTCTATAAAATTCTTTCGAAAATGAATGCAATTCATATACTTATTGTCTTTAATTTAATCTGTCAGCCGCCAAAAATAGTACTTGTAACCCCCACTTGATTAATATATAATCTTGTTTAATTTGACCAAATTAATATATGATAATATAATGGCTGGTCTTTTGTGATAATAATATAATGGCTGATCTTTTGTGATGAAGCCTAAAAGAAATCATTACCTATTCTTCACTAAGGATCTTCATTGAAGTGATTTAAAAAGCGTTTGTCTAGTTATACCAGATAGTTAAGAACTATGTTATATGTAACCATGGAGAAGAAAGTTAAGACCTTATCAAGAGAAATAATAAAACCATCTTCTCGAACTCCAAATGATAAGAGAATTCTCAATCTCTCTCTTCTTGATCTCCTTAGCTCCTCGATGTACACAGGGGCACTTCTCTTTTACGCAGTGGATCTTCAGAACCTTCTATGTTTTCCATCAGAGGAGACATCCTTGCGGCTGAAGAAATCTCTGTCTGAAACTTTACCAATCTTCTACCCTCTTGCCGGAAGAATAATTGGAAGGGTTGTAGAATGTAATGATGAAGGAGCTCTGTTTATAGAAGCTCAAGTTGACCATCTTCTCTCGGAGTTTCTCAGCTGCCCTGTTCCTGAATCATTGGAGTCACTCGTTCCTATTTAAGCTATGTCAAAAGAAGCGGTTACATAGCCGATGTTGCTAATTCAGGCCAATTTTTTCACTGTATCCATCTTTCTAGTCTCCTCTCTCATCTGCTCTAAAGGGAAAGTTGTGATTCATCATCTTCATTGATTATCCTGTTAGCGATAGTAGCTAAGAATCTCATAATGTTCCCAAACATGTTGTCTGGTATATACGGATCTGCTTGCCTACGCAAGTTCACGGGATGAATCAATGTCTAGATATTTCGTTTTTATCATCTTGGTTTGTTGAAGCCATGAAACGCTTCCATATGAATACTGATAAGGCCTCAATACGTGTTGCACGAATCTCTTTATTTCCACTGAATCTCTCTCTTAAAGACTCAATAGATGATTTCATGAACACGAAGCGTCGGGTTACTATGTTCTCTTTCGTGATACCTGTTGCCATTTTTAGATCTTCCATGTCACAGGGAGGGAACATCTTGGCCAGATCGAAAGAAGGAGTAACGATTTGATCAGTATCTCGACGAGAAAAAGCTGCCCAGATTTTGATGAAAATGAGACCGGAAAAGGCATCACAGAGTTTTTGGGAAAGGCCTATGATGCAGCCATTACAGTGGCTGATCACGTACCAGAACCGAACCGGAGAACATCAGGGCGTACCAAGATTCCAAACCGCAAGTATCTGGAGTAAACCAACTCCATACATATTATTTCAATAGTTTATTTTAATGTTTCAAGCATAATAAGAAAAGGAACGGGTCATCCTTGTGTTTAGGAGCCACCTCTTCCATATTTCCTACTTTCCTCGTTTCTAGGAGTTGAACTCCCTTGCAAGTAATTGTTCTCTTATTTAATCTAATGGAAAAATCAGAAAGAGGTAGTCATTACTACCCAAACAATTGTCTTGAGTTCTCTTGATACTTTGACTGGGACCAACAATTGGTATCAGCGCATTTTGATTTTTTTTTTCGGATTGCGGTGACTTGAAGCTTTATTAGGGTCATGGCAAGTAACAAGGAAAGGTTATCCGGCCTAGAAACAGGTCTGGGAATGGTCCACGATGAAATCTCGCGGATGAATGATGGGTTCACGGCGAAATTCCGAGGAATGGAGGAATCCTTCACACATATGTTATCAGAAGCTGTGACAAGTATCCATGAAAAAGGAGTCAGTGTGCTGAGGGGAGGCACACAAACAGAGGTAGGATCTGAGAACCGTGAAGGTGGCACAAGTGTGAATGGGGCGAGTAGGATATCGGAGGGTCATCCTCCTTCGTCCTTCGTTCAGAGAGGAGAAAACAGCGACCCCTTCGCAGCTGGGTTCAACCGTCGTCAAGTAAAGCTGGAATTTCCAGGGTTTCAAGATGGAGACCGGACGTCATGGATCAGTAAGGCAAAACAATACTTTGCCTACCAGGACATTCCTATGGATCAGAGGGTCAGCTTTGCTTCATACCACCTTGAAGATGAGGCTAACGAGTGGTGGCAGGCTACATCAAAGGCTCTCGCAGAAGAGGGAATACCGGTTTCATGGGAGGTCTTTGAGGAAGAATTATGGGCCCAATTTGGACCTACTGCGGCAGAAGATTTCGATGAAGCTCTCTCTAAGATAAAACAAACTGGTACCTTGAGGGAGTATCATCGAGAGTTTGAGAGACTTTAGAATAAGGTGTCAGGATGGACGCAGAAGGCCATTATAGGACCGTACGTTGGTGGACTCCGAGACGCGATATCGGACAACATACAGATGTTTCAACCAAAGACACTTAAGGCAACGATAAAGCTAGCCCGGATGCGTGATGAACAACTCCAACGCAGTCGGAAATTCGTTCCTTCCACCAATCGCAGTTTTCGAACCTCACCACCAACTAATGGTAACAACCATGGGGTTTTCAAAGATGTCGCACCAGCAAACCCAAAACGTTTGAGCTGGAAAGAGCTTAAGCGAAAACGGAGTTTGGGGATCTGTTTCAGTTGCGATGAAAAGTATACTTTCAGAGCACAAGTGTCAAAAATCTCAATTACTTATCATGGTGGGAGAAGAGGACGAGAGGAAGAAGAGAAGGACGGATAAGAAATCGAAGAAGCGAAGATCACCTTGCACGCTCTCACAGGTTGGGACATGCCACAGATATTACGAACATCGATCCAAATCAAAGGTCAGAAATTGGTGACATTGATAGACAGCGGCTAAACCCACAATTTCATCAGTGACAAGGTGGCACGTCGATTAGGATTGCAGATCACGCCAACCAACTCCTTTTGGGTACAGTTCGCCGACGGACACCCACTCTGGTGCACCGGCGTTTTCCGTGCAGTCACAACGATCATGGGAGAGTTGACCTTCACTATTGATCTCTATGTGCTTCCCTTAACATGGCTCAATGTCGTTTTGGAATAGAGTGGTTATCCCAACTGGGTCCTACCCTTTGTGATTAGAAAGAGCAGACCATGGAATTCACTTGGGCTGGTAAGAAGGCCCAAATCCAAAGCCTTAGTAAGAGAAGCATCACACAAGCCCAACCCACAGAAGTAGCAAAAGAAGCGCAAATGGTCCATGCTTTTTTCACCCTCAGCGTGCAACAATCACCGGAGACCGACTCGACAATTCCAGAAGCCATGAACGATCTCCTTCAGCAATATGCCAGCATCTTCCACACACCGACGACATTACCTCTAGAAAGAGAGATTAAGCATCACATAACCCTGAAATATCGGACCCTGTTAATGTTCACCCCTACCGCTATGCTCACTTTTAAAAGGAAGAAATTGAGAAACAAGTAAATGAGATGCTCCAAACCGGTTTCATCTGAAACAACTCTAGCCCATTCTCCTCGCCGGTACTCCTAGTGAAGAAGAAAGACGGATCGTGGATATTCTGCACGGATTATCGTGCTCACAATGTTGCCATAATCAAAGACCGATTTCTGATACCAACAGTGGATGATATGCTCGATGAATTACACGGAGTAACCATTTTCACCAAACTCGACCTGACAGCCGGCTACCACCAAGTTCGGGTTCACTCACCAGACATCCCAAAAACAGCTTTTCGCACCCACAATGGACACTACGAATATCTAGTGATGCATTTTGGTTTCTGCAACGCGCCTTCGACGTTTTAATCACTCATGAATTTCGTCTTCCGGAAACACCTACGTAAGTTTGTTCTCGTTTTCTATAATGACATATATAGTCATACATGGCAGGAGCACAATGAGCATGTGCGAATCATCTTCGATCTCCTGCAACAAATAAAACTATTTGTTAAGAAAAAGAAATGTGAATTCGGCAAAGATGAATTGGAATATTTGGGGCATATCATCTCAGCAACAGGCGTGAAAGTCGATCAGACAAAAATAAAATCAATGACCGACTGGCCGTCGCCAACAACCATCACAGAACTGCAAGGATTCCTTGGCCTCACCAGCTATTACAGGAAATTCGTGAAGGATTACATCGTCATTGCACGGCCATTGACAAATTTGTTGAAGAAGGGAAAGTTTGAATGGACACCAATGGCGGAAACGGCATTCGCAAATCTCAAGGAAGCAATGACTACCACGCCAACACTCTCTCTACCAGACTTCTCAATTTCATTCATCATTTAGACTGACGCTTCTGGTGCAGGCATAGGAGTTGTCTTGACACAACAAGGAAAACCAATTGCATTCATGAGCAGAGCTTTGGGCATAACTAAGCATACCTGGTAAACCTACGCTCGGGAAATGCTAGCATAAGTAATTGCGATATGAACATGGCGACCGTATTTACTTGGCTGCAGGTTCACCATCCAAACAGATCAGAAGAGCCTACGCTTCCTTCTTGAACAGAGAGTTCTGACGCCGGAACAACAAAAATGGATGGGAAAGCTTCTGGGTTATGACTATGAAATCACTTATAAACCAGGGAGCACCAATGCAGTTGCAGATGCTCTCTCCATACGCAACGACAACTCCTGTCTCAACAGCATCAGTAGTCATAACACAGACTTATGGGAGACACTTCGACTCTTGACTAAATCCGATCATTTCCTCATTCGCCTGGGGAACCTGCTGATAGTGCCCCCGGACCGCCTTACACTCATCGCCATGGGTTGATCTGTTACAATAATCGCATCGTCATTCCACCAGGTTCGCATCTCATTACTGCCTTGTTGAAATAACACCATCATTCTCACATAGGAGGACACTCTAGTGCACTACGAACCTTTAAACGTTTAGCACATCAATTCTTTTGGCTGTCAATGCACAAGTCTGTATGTGAGTATGTGGCAGCATGTGATACTTGCTAGAGAGCTAAGTATGAAGGTCTCTCTACAGCTGGTATACTTCAGCCCTTACCGATTCCAAATCAGATATGGGAGGACTTGTCAATGGACTTCATCGACGGCTTACCACGTTCGGACAACCACACCTCCATCATGGTTGTTGTAGACCATCTCACCAAGGCAGCGCATTTGGTACATCTGGCGCATCCCTATATGGCCAAGTCAGTAGCTGCCAAGTTCATCGAGTTCATTGTCAAACTCCATGGCATTCCGAAATCAATTGTAAGCGACTGCAACCCAATCTTTGTAAGTACTTTCTGGCGTGAGTTATGGCGTTCATCAGGTACACAATTACGGATGTCTTCGGCTTATCATCCTCAAACCGATGGACAGACCGAGGTGGTCAATCGCATCATCGAACAGTACCTTCGATGTTTCATGCACCACAGGCCAAAACATTGGAGGACTCTACTTTCGTGGGCAGAGTATTGGTATAATACCACATACCATGCCTCTACTGGGATGTCACCTTTCAAGGCTCTTCATGGTCGCGATCCTCCAACACTCCTACGTTATGAAGTTGGAACCACACCAATTCTGGAAATGGATGAGCAACTAGCTGCACGAAATAAGATACTGTCAGAGCTTAAAAAGAATCTCGAGAAGGCAGGAAACAGAATGAAACAAGCAGCAGATTTGAAGCGCATGGACGTTACTCATGCCATTGGCGACTGGGTTTATCTCCGTTTACAACCTTACCGGCAGCACACACTCTTCAAACGTACCTGTCATAAGCTGTCTACTCGGTATTTTGGGCCTTTTCAAGTCGAAGCTCGCATTGGTCCAGTTGCATACAGACTGAAACTCCCCGAAGGTACTCGCGTGCACTCTGTCTTTCATGTCTCCTTGCTTAAGAAACGGGTTGGAGACACCACACCTACCTCCGCGACGTTGCCGCCACTTCGCTCAAATGGAATTTTACGCCTCATATCTGAACAGAAACTACAAGAACGTGACACTCAGCAACCAGGAACCAGGGGCAGAGAAGTTCTCATTCAATGGAAATGATTACCTGTCGAATATGCAACGTGGGAAGATGCAGAACAGCTGAAGCTGAGCTTTCCAAATTTCAATCTTGAGGACAAGATTTCTCTTGGGGAGGGGAGTAATGATGCAGCCATTACAGAGGCTGATCACGTACCCAAACCGAACCGGAGAACATCAAGGCGTACCAAAATTTCAAACCGCAAGTATCTGGAGTAAACCAACTCTAGACATAATATTTCAATAGTTTATTTTAATGTTCCAAGCATAATAAGAAGAGGAACGGGTCATCCTTGTGTTTAGGAGCCACCTCTTCCATATTTCCTACTTTCCTCTAGTAGTTGAACTCCCTTTCAAGTAATTGTTCTCTTATTTAATCTAATGGAAAAACTAAAAAGAGGTAGTCATTACTACCCAAACAATTTTCTTGAGTTCACTTGATGCTTTGACTGGGACCAACAGCCTACACCGAGTGCTAAGACACCGCATTCAAAGAACGTAAGCTGTGCCGTGACAGGCACGTCACTCACTTATGAAATTTGAATGGAAGTAATTCGTTGAGTTCATTGGGATTAGTGTTTTCTAGACTCTGTGACATATTGCAGTTAGATTTGGCTTCGAAGAAAGACACACCCACATCATTGCACACAACATCACCAGAGTCCTTGATGCGTCCCGCTAAGGGATGAAACAGATTCAATATTTCAAACAACGAACTCTTTATGTGATCACTTCGTTCCCTGTCTGAGAGACTGGTGTTATTGTCGTAATAGAAAAGAAAAGGCATATAAATAGGAGGAGAAAGCTGATCGAGGAAAGAGAAATGATGGAAAGGCAGATGATTTAGGTTTTGAGAAGAGGGCTTGACGAGTTCCTGAGAAGTCACGGTGATCTCAGGTTCCATTCTTGTTTTGAACTAACTTGTAATGAGGTATGAGAAAGACTCATGATTCGTCGTTGAGATTATATAGCAAAATCATAAGGAGGAAGTCCTGTTCAGTCACACGTCATTGTGATTAGACCCAAGTGAACAAGAAAGTTACAAACTTCAATTGGTACAAAGATTTGGTTTTGGAGTTTTAAGCTGTATTGCTTCGTCAACAACTCAACATTATGAAACTTGATGTGGGGTTTTGATTTAACCCAGTTTTATACTAACGTTAGGTACCTTTTATTCAGACCTGAACATGTGAAATTGCTGCAAGTGAGCTAATTAAGTAGCTTCACAGGATACCTTTTCCCGCAAGTAAGTCTTTTGTTTTTGTCTCTCTTATAACACAATCATCTACACGAAATGACTTCAGGGCTTTAAGGGTTAGGTAAAACAATTTCTATTCATTCAACACATGTCATTTCAAGTAAGAACCGGAATTCTTTAGTGAACATGTATCTTAATTGCTTGAAGAGCTGATCTACCTGAGGATGACGACTTCTCATCGCCTAAATACTCGTTTAGTCGTTGGTGGGTTCCTTCGAGAAGCTTGATGATCTGGTTGAGTTTTTTTTTTACTTTTTGACAAACGATCTAGGTTGAGTTATAAGCTAGAACTTCAACCTCTCCATAAAAATGTTGTCATTTCATATAAAAACATTGTTATTTTCTAAGCACTGTGGTGGCAGGAACCATTTGGCGAGACGTAAATCTCTTGATTTTTACAGAAAAATTAAATTGTTACTGTTTGACCAAACAGAAATAAATTTATGTCTTAAGTTTAAAGTTTTCATTAAAATTAGTCGGATTTTAGCCCAGATATTTTGATTAACCAATAAAACATATGTTTTTCTAATTTGTTCTGTTTTTCCATTTTTGGCTTTTTGTCTTATGAAAGGGTTTATATTTGATCATTTCTTTGGTTCTGTTGTTAATAATAACTTAGAATTTTAGATACAATTTGATTTGAGCTACCAATCAAATTCCAACATTATCATTAACTAATTGGGGTTGGTGGTCCAGTGTCCCCAACATCTTCTTACCCGAAACATTTGACTATTCCTTTTACTTAAATTTATCTATTCGGCTCGTTAAAACTATGCGAGTTTATAGTTTGTTATTGCATTTTTAACATTATTTGTTTGTATGTTTGTAATAGCTATATTCCTATTTTCTAAGTCAAAGGAACAATTAGGTGAAACTTTAAATCTATAAATGCTATTAAAATTAGGTTAAAAATTCTTCAAAAATCTTATTCCCTCTATTTTATATTAGTTATACTCGTAAAATTACCTTTTTTATTTCAAATTAGTTTTCATTTTTTTTTCAATGTAATTTTGGTAAAAAGATTCTAATATAACCTCAATACTTAATTAACACAACTATATATAAAAATCACTAAAACTATAAGTATACATATGAGAATATATTAACAGTCACTTTTGTGATTCTCGGTCAAACTTACACTAACAATAATTATTATGTAGAATGATCTTTCATTATTGTTTGAACATAATTAAATAGATTGGTTTGAACTATCTAAATTCTTACCATATTGTTTAAACAACAAAAAATGACAAAACTATTTGGAAAAAATCCATAGGTGGAAGAGAAGAATAGTGTGAATGATAAAATGGAAACTCACAATGCAAATATGAAAGTAATACATGATTCTGGTCTCAGCAAAAGTTGTACCGAAGAAGAACTTCATTTGAGTAAAGAAATTGTTGATGTCAATTTTTAAACACTGCGTCATTTTGATCTCAACAAACACCATAACAAAGGAGATATTCATCACGATAAAGAAATTGAAGATATGATAGCGACGATGCTAAAAGTTTATATTCCAAAATGATTTTAAATTTTCAACTCATTATAAGGTGAGACGTTGAGTAATGTAATAGTGGTCTCACTTCTTTATGATCATCAATAATATCTTAATGAAATTAATAAATTTTGCTGCTACTCCTACAACATAAGTACTGTTCTTTGTCTTCTTTTTTCTACTAAGCCATCGTAGCTATTTTTCTAAATTGGTTTTGCTTATGTTTTCTATATGGTGTAATCTCCAGTACCATAAAAGCCAGTCATAATTCATCATTTGAATTAAGGAAATAAAACACAGAATAGTGAATAATACTTATTGCTAAGAAGAATCTCATAGATAAGCTTAAGTTACTTTAAGAACAAAATGACGAAATAAAACTTAAGGCTTGTAGTTGATTGACTACAATTTCTACAATAGTACAATCACCTTCAGTAAAAGACTCGCTCTCTCCAACGCTTCTTTCTTCATGGGTGGGATTTTATAATTATTAGACCTTCTAACTCTCATAAATTCTTGCATTCAAAGTTGCAAAGTTAAGAAAATATGGTTTATCTTTTTTTGTAGGATATTCTTAATATAGTTGACACATCAATCGAATGTCAAAACCGTTTTGTGAAGCCAACGCTTAAACTCTTCATCGTTTGGACTCACATGCGTTTTTGCGTTATCTTGTTGAATAAAAATGATTTTTTCCACATCCTCACAAGGCCATTTTTATGAATCTTAGGAATAACTCTTTTAAGCAAACATCTTTTAACATAGTCTCTTTTAACCGATGTCATTGGCTTTATTTCCATAGTACTTGCTTCTCTATTTTTACTCCGTCTTTGCGCACATTGATTTACGACAAAAGAAAACACCCCAATATTTCTAGAAAACAATTCGTTTCCTTCATTATTGAATTTTGGACGAGGCATTGCAGCTAAAAGCATCACCTTTCCAATGAAGTTCTTACTTTGAACCGTCCGCGCATGATCACCTTCAACTGGAAATAGATAGTAATTTTTGGACTTTTTAGTCATGTAGAACTATTTTTCATGAATATTTACAATATTGTACATATCAACAAATTTTGGTTCATGATTCAAATTGTAAGGATCCAACATAGATAGGCAAAACCGCAATCTTGCTACCTTGCGTTCTTCTTTAAGATGTGGTTTCAAAGCATTGGAATGACGTCATACATAACCTTCTTTGACACGTTTATATAGAGTTGTATAACTAACCCCCAAGAGCTTCAGCCGACGTTCTTAAAGTTGTCCGTCGATGTAGAAGAATATTGATGATCTTTTGTATGTCGATGGAGATTTTCGGTGCGCCCAAATCTCTTTTTTATTTTTTGGGACATATCAACCATTATAAGAGTATGAGTGACTTTAGCTAGTTTCCATATCCTTTGAACCGTTCATAACTATCCTTTGACCGTATTTCTTTCGATTTTTTTGTTAAAATTTCATTGAAGTAAAATATGGTAGACTGCTATCTTTTAGCATTAGTATAATTCTTCTTGGCGATGCTATATTCGTTTGATCCTGATCCAAGTTTGTAAAAACAGGGCTAAAAGCTAAGTATTTTTTGTAGGAATAGCAAATACTCCTTAAAGAAGACTAAGAGATGGATAAATTTACGTGTAACAACAAATTTTTACATGTCCACATACATGCAATGATTTAGAAAAAAAATAAAGACATAGATAGACTTATTTATTTTAACTCTTTGTTATTATTGTAATTTTGTATAGAAACAAACTTAGTAATAAAATCAAATTATGAGACAATTTTCAATTCTCCATGTCTTTAATCAACACATTGAACAATATGAAATATTTCATTGGAGTATAATTTTGACTGAATAAAACTTATTTTAATCAACAAATTGAACAATATGAAGAAATATTTTACTATTCAGCTATAATTAACAATATTTTATCATTGAGAAATTATACTACTACTAAATGAATTGCAAAAGGAAATGAGCATTACCAAAAAAAATTAGTGATTAAATTTACCATGGTTTCCAATGAATTGATCTTCTCTTTCTTCTTTAGATTCTTCTATTGGGTTTATGTTGAAATTGATCACAATCGTATTT
>JAKUCM010002169.1:0-54932 GCA_023374145.1 Lepidium sativum
AGACAAGGTCCAAGGACTTTCAGACAAGGGTTAGTATTCAAACAAGTTTGGTTTGTGGTCCAGTATGGGGAGTGATAGTGTCCAAACGGATATAGCAGAGAGTCATCGGGCCGGGTCAGGGGTGGTTCATGGAGGGAGTGTTCTGCGTGTTATACTTGGGTCCAATTGAAGTGGGCCTGAACCCGGTCCATCAAAGGGTGAATTAGTGTTAGGATTTTAGTACCTAGAACCCTATAAATACAAATTAAAAACAGTTGCTGCACCTAATTTTGCAAAATCTCTAAGTTAATGGAAAAAAAGCTTTGCAAAGCTACCTAAGACAGTTTTGACCTATTTCTAGCAAGAAAGAGACAAATCGAGAGTTGTTCGAGACATGATATGGGTAAACAGGCTGAATTCACGTCAAGAGATGTCAGAAAAAGCTAAGGCAAAGTGGGATTAAGTCTTAGACGGGTTAGGATTGCTTGTTTTCTGTATATTTTGACCGACTGATTACTATATTTGTTCATGATTGTTACTTGTGTTAATTCGGGTGAATCCGAGTGACCAAGGCAACAGATCTGATCGAGCTGTGTGCATGAATACTGCTTGTTCTCTGACATGATTGCTTTATTATTTTATGTGTTTTCTAGTTTGTCCTAGTGGGATGGAATGACCAACTCAATAAGCAATTCAATTGCTTACCTAATATGCGTGATTGTAGGTGATGATTTTCTCAATGTCCTTGAAAGTGGCTAAGTAAGAGCGAGATCAAGGCGGAATAAATAAAATAAATAAACAGCAAAGTAAACACGAGACGAGACAATATATAATCACGTGCCTTCCTAATAAGTAAGGCCGTAAACAACGGCCGGAAGCACGTGCCCGTTTGTATTAATGGAGCCGCAACACCGGTCGTGTGCGTCTCTTTCCGACATTGCCGTAACTCGTAAGGCGTCACAATAATGTCACGCTTGGGAACTTGCAGCGTCCGTAACCTGGTTTTAAAATCAGAGATAATTAACCGGAATAAACCAACTACATTTAAAATCTAAATTAGTGTTAATTTAGTACAACAACTTACTTGGATCTTTGATGGTTTGCGTGGCGAGGCCGTTAAAGGAACAAGTCCCACCAGACTTACGAAAGTTGGCCCAATAAGAACTAAACGCGTAGCTGGCGTGGCAAAACGGTCAAATCGGGTTTATGACATGGGCTCCGGGTTGAATCGGGTCACAAGTATTATTCCCCTGTGAGCAAGCGTACGATAAATGCTTCACCAAGCGCAGTCCAATTTGCTCCTTTAGCTACAACGCACCATATCTCCCCTTTTGTACACTTCATTATTCTCCGGCGCCGGTAACGATTCCTTGTACTCCGTCGTCTTCCCGGACAAATCAATTTCGTATACATGAGTACCATTCGGATGTAAAAGTCCGAAATGTCGCTCCGGTACCCGGACCCGTTTTCTGATTCTCGTTGTATAATGCGAATACAAACGACGGAAGAACCTTACCGGGTCGTGCCGGTGTACCAATGGGCGGCTCAGCAGCGAGTTTCTTGATAACATTGCGGTTATAAGTGGGCAGCGTTGTAAATATTCGCTCCAATTTGATCGTAGTCTCCGTTATTGGGCACCCGTTTCCGCAACCCAGATCCGAAGATCCGAATACCCGAGACGTTTCATTGCGAAGACGAAAGCGTCAATCATTTGGTCAAAGAGGTTGTGGTAGGTGAGATTTGTCACCGGATCCGTGACGGTGATGTTGTTAGATTCAAAAATGGCGTAATCGAGATTCACATGGGTAGGATCTTGAGCCCAAGCGAAATACGGGGTAAACATCAACGAATAAAAATGATTTGTCCGGTTTAAAATTGGAGCATCGGTTTCATAACCGAACCGGAAATATCCTTCCGAAATTCACCACTAGATGGAGGAAACGATGATTGAAGAACGTCCATGGCGAGAGTGGTTCCTACTTTGACTTTTTTAACACCGAGAGACTTTAATGACCGTTGGATCTTACGCATTGCGGGAACAAGTGCAGATTTGAGCTCAGAATCTGTGGAGGAGAGAATCTCATTGCCGACGAGAAGGTAACGGATCTCCGTGGTTGGATAAAACGGGAGAATGTTGGATCGAATCCAATCGTCAGGAGAGTGTGTTTGATTTTGAGATGTTGACAAGGAGCTCATTTGGGACCATAACAGAGACGGTAATGTCAGTGGCGTTTAAGGCGGCGAGGATTTTTGGTTAGCGTCGTAGAGCTTAACACGTTTTGCGTTTAGCGATTTGATGAGGTTGACTGAGTCTGATGGAGATGGGAGGTTGTTGCCGAGCTGGCCATAGTTGACTCCTGGTCGACCGGAGAACTTTGCTCCTGTAGAGACGAAAGAGAAAGTTAACATTTTGAAGTAAGTGTTAAGACACCATTAACGATTTGAGCTCGAGGGGAGATGTTACCTGAAACAGAGATGAGCAGAGACAGAGCAAGTAAACGTAGAAGACTCATGATGACAAGTCTTCTTCTTCTGTGTGTCTGAAGTTATAAAAGTAAGAAGCTTTGAAGAAGAGAGTGAGTATTTGGTGAGAAAAGAGAGAAGCTTTGAAGAGTGGGGGGATCCAAAACGAGGATTTGAGAGAATTTGGTAAGAAAAGTGGAGATATTTAATGGCTAGTGTTTACGTGTTCCCCATAAAAAAAGCCTGTACATTGAGTATTTAATCAACAAAAGATACAGTGTATAATGTATTGTAGTAACTTTTGTATTTACTGTTTTGTATAGACTGAGATAACTATGACTTCATGATTATATTGTCTGTATCTTGCCAAATAACCATGACTTTTTTCTTGTCACTAAATCTGTAGTGACAAAGATTCTTTCTGTTTTGGTTATATTATATAAAATGATAATAAAAGAAATATCTCATTAGAATCCACCTAATCTTATTTTTTAAAGTTTTTGAGTTGGAACCGTCAAAGTTTAAGAAATTCCTTGACATTCATAATTTGATGTCCATAGACCGCCAATGATATAGACCACCTAGGCGAAAGATTAGGGTCCAAAATTTTTAATCAGCAGAGATTGTGTCCAAGAACCGTATGGTTTTGATGCCTCTTTCTTCTATCCAATTGGCAACTCCTTTGATCTGAACTTACAAAAGAAATTATCAGCTTATTTGACACAGAAGACTTATGAAGGAATATGAATGACACTTATGTGCGCCTAATCCTAAAGATTTTGAGTCCAAGACAAATCTCTGACTATCGCCCAATCGCCCTATCCAATGTAACCCTACAAGATAGTATCCAAAATACTATCTAGAAGAATGATGTCGATTTTGGGGAAAACAATAGCTGAAAATCAATCAGCCTTTGTACGTGAAATTCCTGACACTAATATTCTTAAAATATCAAAAAAAAGAGGAAATACCACGAAGAAAATAGATTGACTACTCGAACAAAAATTCTACAAAGAAAATAAGCTTAGTTAGAATCGAGAATAGTTTTGAGTAAATAGTGATTAGATTTCTTTCTTTTTGTTAAACTACTTTTGTTATTAATTTACGTATTAACACATCTCATCTTATATTATATACAAATAAAATGGAAAACAAAAAAAACTAAAAGAACAAAACCTTTTGAGTAATGAGGTAAACGACGAATTAATCTCAATGGATTTCAATTGAACCATCATTGTTTATATATGTGTCGTGGTGGGTTCTTACGAGTTGGCAAGAAGAGATTTTATGTGATTATGAAAAGGTTAATTATGTAAGCAAATAGGTATTAATTCTAAACAAATCTCAACGGTCATCTTTGTAATAAAAAAAAAAAAAGACTTAATGAAAGTTGGGAAAAACAAAAAAAAAGTAACGTTGAGAGGCTTTAATGATGTGACGTGACAATATTCTTTAGGTCTCGTATTTATTATTCAAATAATAACATATAGCTAGGGAATATAATTAGAAAACACAAACGACATTATTGTTTTGTTTCGTCTTGGACAAGCTCTTTCTTTTTGTCCTTTTTTTCTCTAAAGATTTATGCTTTATTAGATATTTTCTATGTAATTGATCTAGGGTTTATGATTAATACTCATATCCAAATAGGAAATACAATTATAAGTAGCATATGATCATTTATGTATGTGTTAATGTTTAAGTATGCATTGACTTATCAGGTTTAAGCCTCCGAGGCTGGAATATCTTTGATAATCAATGTCATCTGCTTACTTGTTAGGTAAGACAGATATGCACTTCTTTATTTTCTTTTTCTAGACCTGACTTATTCACACCCAACATTGGAATCCTTTGTGGTGGATCTAGTCAGGAGAGGTAAGTGAACTTGGGCCTTAACTCATACAAGAGATTGCCTAAGAGATCCACAACATTCTTATTGGTGGGTTTAGTTGGGCCGACCATATGGAGCTCACCTAAATAAGCCTACTATACATTTCCCAATTTGTAAGTTGGGCCTTGAACTAATTGTGGCCTATTATAATGACTTATATGCAAAATGTAGTCAGAGATTGTTGGTTAATAACTTAATAATGAAACAGCAATCTAAAAACAAATCTAAAAACAAGTGACCTTTCGCTAGTGGCATGTGGTCTCTCCGCTTAAATTATGCAGAAACTTAGTTAATGTGCCGGTCAATTATAACACAATGTTCACAAAAAAAACAGTAAGTTGTATTATATCCTAGATCAAGAACACGAGATAGTGGTGGATCTGAATGAGTTCAATGTTTAATCCAGTAGAACGCACTTATTCTAAGAAAAATCTAGACAACACAAATTTATTATAAAAAAAAAACCTAATCTGAATATCCGAAATAAAATTGTGAGCTTATAATATTTGTATTGAATTTTGTGAGATTAAAAGAAAGGACAAAAAAAAAATCTTGCTCTTTGAAATATGAAAAGATAAAAAGTGGTGTAAGAAGACCATCGAGTATGCGAGCCAAAAAACCAACAACAAAAAACGAACTAGTTAGAATCAAGAACGATACAACTATGTAACGAATAAATCTCTTCTCTTCGTTAATGTTGTCATTAGTTTACGCATCAACAAGAACCTACACGTTGTAGTTGTTTGTATATGTGAAGTAGTCATTTATAATCAAATCATCCACTGTGCACTTTCATTTTGGAACAATGATTGTATGTAAAAAAATCATAAATCAAATTGGAAGAAATGGTTTATGATTTAGACATATGTTTTAGTTTGATTCAATATACTTGTTGTTGCCGGTTCTGGTTTCTCATCTATATTAGGTGAATAGAAAGAGACTAATTATATCTCTGGAAACATCTTTAATTTTTACATTTGAATCCATTTAATTTCCCTAAATCACGGCTTCTGTTAGACTTATATATGTCTAACCACTCATATTAGACTTATTTTTGTCTTTCAGTTTTAACTCCTACATACACAATTGAGAAAATGACATAACACCTTCTACAGCTGGTTAACACTTAGCAACAATCAAATAAATATTATGTGATCCACCATTTAAACTGACATTGACGACTTTGTGTGTTAAATTGGAAGGTCAAGCTTATCTTTTGCTTCATTAGTCAATTAGTCATCAAAATATCTCAAATCATAGGTTTGATGTCTAAAATTGCAGTCATGCTATAGATCTGCTTAGCTCAACTCGTCTTTCTCATCATTGATTGATTTGCTTTGCCTATTTTAATAGTTTCATTACGCTTTAGACAAATTTATGATTTGTAGTCATGAACTGGAGTTTTGTTGGTACTAAACTCATTAACGCAAAATAAAAGATTTGAGGCTCGGAAACTAAAGAGTTAGAGTTCGTTTGAATAAGCATGAACAAAATAAAACGAGATAGGGAAAGATGGAAGTTATGGGAGAAACAGATCTTGAACCAAGAGATTAAATAATCGAGCTATAAAACGAAAAGTAGCTAGTCGAAAAAAGTACACAAAATAATTAGGCAGAAAACATAGACTTAGATTTGTATTTCTTTATTCATTATAATCATCAATTTGACATCAATAAAATCACTTATTTCCTCATAACGGATTAGCTCGATTCAATCAATTTATTTGTATGAGATCGAGATCAGTATTGTTAAGTTTCTGCATCAACAAGCTTTATAACAACGTTGTTAACATCTAGTTTTAACTTAACAACAACTTTGTGCTAACTTTGGTTAAAGATCTTTAACACCTAATATTTGGTTGAAGTCATATATTTGATGTCTAAAGTTTCCAAACCAATAAACCAAATATCATATATTAACGAGTCGTTATAGAGGAATCAATAGATCAAACTATAGTTATATAATTTTATAGTGAGTGAAGACTTACAATGATATCAAATGCAACAAAACGAAAGAAGCACAAACAATTTAATAATAGCAATAATGGCTAATGGCCTTACAATCTAGTACCACAAATGAATATAAAAGAAAGAAAAAAACTAATGTATAAATATAAAGATGATTATAGAAATGAATTCTCAAATGGTGTGGTCCAATTCAATGTTGTTGTTATGTACACCCATCAACAATCCTTTTCTTATTTTCTATCTTTGAGACCTTTCAATAAATGGTTCATCAAAGTTCAGGTTTCATGTTTGATGATGGTACTTGGTTTAATGGACCTGCATTGTACAAATTATAAAATCTCAAATCAAAATGTTAATGTATATTTATAATCAATGACACAAATGAATATCTTCTTACCTTGAAAACCATGTGATCGATCTTGATTTTGTGAAAATTCCACACGAATCATTCTATGTAAATCATCTTCAGAAAATGTTGAATATTGAGGGTCCATAATGTTATTGGAAGAAATTGTGGGGTTCAATTGTAAATTGTAATTGTGATGATCACCCAATAAAGTTGAAGAATCTAATTGTTGATGCATTAGATTGTTGCTTAAAGGAATCATCTGTCAGAATTATTACAAGAAATTAAACACACGAATTGTTCATAAAACTAATAATTGCCAATCATAATTAATTTATAATTTATATAATTAGTGACGGTGGCTTACATCTTTTGACAAGAGAGCATCCATGTTAAAATCCAGCCTGGTGTTCACTGACGATAACTTCATGGACAAGAACTAAAAACATTATTAAACAAATTAAATTAAAATCATTAATAATTATTACGAAACCGTGTAGTTAGTCTTATTAAAAAGTGATTATGCAATAACGTAATGAGAAATTACCTCAACTTGTCGTTGTAATGATTGGACATAGTTTATAATTTCATCCAACATAAGTGCTTTTCCAGATACCTTTTTTTAATTAAGAAATAATTAATTAATCACCACTACATTACAACTTTAAACATAATAATTAGTAATTAAATTAAAATAAATGATCACCTTGTTGCATCCAGGGACAAGATCTTGTAGCAGTTTCATTCTTTCACTAATTTTCTCTCTTCGAACCTTTTTAAAATTGAAACATGGGTTAATCTTAGTAATTAAGAGATAATTAAAGGTTAAAATTTGATGTCAGGTAAATAAGTAAATAAAAAGTTACTGACTCGTTCGGCGAGACTGTGAGTATCGGTGGCTTGACCTCGTCGAGCTCTGACATGAATGTAATCTTTGTAACGATCATTTTCTTCGGCTTTTTTGCATCTTTTAGAGTCCAAATCTTCCTTCTCCTGAAAATAAAACAAATTTCTTCATTTGTTTTGATTTTATTCAAACAATCGAATCAAAAGCTTCGATTTTGAACCTTTGCTTCTGAAACTGTAGAAGGAGAATTTTGTTTAGATTTTGCTTTTCTTTTCCGGGAAGTTTCACCGGCGGACGTTAAGGGCTTAAGAGCTACGCTACTTGAGACACGTGTTAGTCTCTCATTGGTTGCTACGTTCCCCTTATTAACCGGAATCTGTGAGTTTGTTCTGCCGTTAAAACTCTGACTACCGAAACAAGTGAACTTAGCAGCTCTCTCTGCAAATCTCGGATCACCGGAAAACTCCACCAACGGCGCTGTTTTCGGCATCATCATCCGTCTCTGCGGTGGAGAACTGATCGGAGTTCCAGAAACGTTTCCATTGATCGCCGGAGTTCCGTAGATCTCGCCGATGTTATCCAACTTCCCGATGAGCTCTCTAATAAGGAAATGATCTCCACCGGAGAAGTTAGAATTTGACGGCGTCGGTGAAGAGACAAGTGAGCTAAGAGCTGAATCAAAGATACTCTGTTCCGTTGACTTTTCCCAGGAAAAGGGATTGCTACCAAAACTCAGGTCCACTGGTTGGTTCTCCATTGAAACCCAATTAAGCATCGCCGACGACGGAGATGGTGTTGTCATCTCCGACTCATGCAGAACTCCTGCATTCATAAATATCTCATTCTCCATTGAGCTTAATTCTATGGAGGGAAAATTATAATGAGTGATAAGATGTTGATTAAGGTAAAAAGACCTCAATTTGGTGTGATAAATGATTAATCTAAGAGTTTGAAACAGAGACTTATGAAAAAGTTTGCAATTTTGCTAAAAGTGAAGAACAGAGAAAAAAAGGGAGCTTGTTAATGGCGCTAGTGAAGAGCTTTTATAGTTGTCTAATTATTATATTAATGAATTGTAACAATCAATAATTTATTCTGATGAATGAAATTTCAATAATTTGGTGCGTCAGACCGTAACAGGTGGAAATGGACTATAGCTATAAGTCTTTACAATATGAAATGATACTAACAAGCTTAATTTTTGGATCATGTAAGATATTAAGATAATGAAATAATAATTATATCGTGTGAGTAGTTTACTGGGCAATTAAGATAGCTTAATGTTTAGACTAATCGTTCAATATAGTATCTTGAGTTAGTGGAATTTACTAAATTCCAAGTGACCGTAATAAGTAAGTTTTTATAGTCTAAAGAATATAAGTCAGCATAATTAACTTAGTGATCGGTAGTAAATCAACTTAAAACAATTTATTTACATAACTAGATATCGAGTCTCATGTCTACATTATGTAAGTATTTGACTAATGAACCGACAAATCGTAACTCAATATAATTTGTTGTTGACAAAGAAAAATTGTTTTAGATACACTAATTATATACTTCTTTGAGTGTTAGTTGCTTGCTTTGGTGTTTGGCTAACTTAAAAGTCTATAGATCTTAAGAACTCTCCAGTTTCGCTTATCAAGTTTGAACAAAACATCACTGACTTTTTACATTAGAAAAGACAAAGATAATAATATCACATTGGAATATATGATCAACTTTAGCGCAATCGAATCGCTCGGGATTTCATTCAATACAGCTATATGTAAACACAAATACATACAGTTCAATGTATTCGGATCAGATATCGGGATCGCAAAATAATACTTCAAATAGTTACGTCACGCATGATGAAACAAATGCTCAATGAGAACGTTTTTGCATACTACTCTTCTATTCTAATGGGCCTTTTCTTCTAAGCCCATTTAATGGGCCTTTTTCTGTTTTGTCATATGAAATAACAAAAACAGCACAATTACAGCAAATAATTTATACATAAGCTTAAACATGCCAAAGAAAATATATATTTCGAAAAAATATGTCTAACAATAATAATAAGTAATTGGATATGTATTGTTTCACCACCACTGCATAAGAATCCAATTCCGATAAATGGATCGTCGCCAAAAAACAAATCACAACAACAAAACCTTTTTATTTATCGATAATGACTAAAACAAGTAAAAAAAAACAATTATCATCAATCAACTAGTTGCTATAAATCTTGGTCAACAAAAATAAAAATAAGTCAATTGAACTGAAAAGTTCTATAACCAATTGTCTAACATAATAAAATAAAATGATTTGATTTAGGTCTCAAAATACAAAGTAATAATTAATGTCTGAAATCAATAATCACCAATCACTATAGATAATCGATAAGTTTCAAATATAATAAGTATGAGTTATATTAAAAGAAGGAAACCAAATGAAATGATTTAGGTCTTAAAAAACCAGAAAACTATGTGCTAAGCCTAGACCTGAAAATGCATGGGACAAAGAGCATAAAATAGAAAGCAAATAAGAAAACCCACTTGTCACGTTCTTGTTCTTACAAAATTAGATATTGTCACTTGTCCGTTACCTTATTTCGAGACCTCTTCACACCTCCCAAATTCCAACTTTTTCTTCCATTCAATTACCAAAAGTTGTTTTACGAGCTTCTCCTTCACTTCCACATTGTCCTTCAATACAAATAAATATGATTTATTCATTAAAAATAGTATATATATTACGTGGAAAATCATTACAAATTCTCATAATGATCTTCGCAACCAAGTGGTTGCCCTTAGCCATCATCATCGTTACTATTCGTTTCATAACAAATAATTTAATAAAAATACTCGGTTTATATTGTTTTATCTCTCCTTATTAACGATTTGATCATTTCAACGTTAGGTGGTCAGACGTAGGTTACGTTAATATACATATTTCAAAACATGATAAACCCATAAAATGTGTATTTGTTTCAAAAATGTCTATTTATGTAGATACACCAAAGATTTTGTTAAAAATTAAAATAAAGCTCGAACAAAGCTGACTGGCTCTACGTTTATTGACGAATACTTTGAACTAAATGTCAAATAAATGTTAGTATACACATGCTTTATATCATTCTTACAAAGATTTAAAGTGTATAGCCGCCATTTTCTTTAGCCCCATAACACAAAACTCATGGAGAATCAATTCATCATTTGTTCCAACATCATTCTTCACGGATTCATCATGTATACATATAGATACTTTTAACATCCTAATTAATGTGTGCAACTAATCATAAATATTTGGTTATTCGGTTCAGTTCGAGTCAGGTTTACAATTTTATGTTTCTTTCAATTTTGAAAATGTAATAACCCATCAATGTCGATTAAGATTTCGTTTGATTTTGTAATAACCATTGAATAGGTATTTATAATGTGAATAGAACTATAACCAAAAATAACTATAATATTTGTTTTGTTGAAATATGAATATAATGATAAATTGTAAATAATTATAATGGTATTCCCCAGAAAGAGAAGAATAAATTAGGATGAAGCTCAAACCAAAGTCTTGTCAATCCTTTAAGATTGTGCCATTGTCCAATTCAGGTAGTGAAAGTAAATGAATGATTGATAATCGTAAATGTCAGCATTAAAGTTGCAAAATGGAGGGTTTGATAGAAGTGAATAGCTCTAATAAAACAAATGGGATGGTTTGGGGAAGATAATACTCCATGAGACCTTTCACTTT
Organism: Lepidium sativum; assembly: GCA_023374145.1. Classification (NCBI taxonomy): domain Eukaryota; kingdom Viridiplantae; phylum Streptophyta; class Magnoliopsida; order Brassicales; family Brassicaceae; genus Lepidium; species Lepidium sativum. Next base: position 11,229 of record JAKUCM010002169.1, read on the forward strand.
CACGAAGAGGCAAAAGAGATAAAAAGAAGAAGAGAGGATAGGGAGACAAAGGTGAAAGAGGTGTTTGGTTGGGTTATGTGTGTCCCCACAAACACAAATCATTATATTCCCATTTATCTTTCTCTCTCACTTCTCCTTCTTCTATCTAACTCTATCTTCTTCCTCTACTCTACATTTTACTTCTTACCTATCACTCTATCTCTTTTTACTTTCTACTACTCATTTTTCTATATCTCTCTTGTAATTATTATTATTCTTTTTTTTTATCTCAATTAAATTTCTCAAGTAATCTAGTCTTTTCTTTTAGCTAGGTTCTTTTTCTCAACTTTTCTTTGTTTAAAAAAAAAACTTATTTACAACAATCTACATAAAAATGGATGTGAATATCAATTTTATAAATCATTACAGCAAACCATATTAGTTATTCATTTTGGGGGGTTAATGGTTGTTGTTATGCTTTACTCTTTATAAGATATTGTTTCTTAGTGAAATTTACAAATTGAAGCAACATATATGCATTTTTTTTCAAAATCAAACCAAAAGATACCTTAAAATTTTTCTGCAAAATGAAACCGAATCAGGCGTTGCATTGGTCATGAAGGTTGTTGATTTTTTCTCAATAGATTAGTAAACATATCCACATATACTAGTTGAATAGATATATTTTTCTATTCCTTAATTCCTTTCAGCTAAAATTACATCAGTCTTACTCAAGTGTAATCATTTGATGTAAAACTTTGGTAAAGTTTAATTTACCAGAAAAAAATGGTAATATTTGTTCATTTGAAAAGAAAAAACCTGCAATGTGTTTTTTCATTGTATTTACTGTATACTGTTTTACTGATAAAGTATAAAGAAACGTATATTGCACATATTTGTTAGTATAAAATATAAAAAAAGGCATCATGTGAATAATGTCGAATCCATGAAAAACCTCGCGTGGCAGCATTATTCTATGATATCAACTAGGCATGGCCATTCGGGTCTTTTCAGGTTTCCGGTTCTATTAATTTAGGATCCATTTAGGTATATCTATTTTTCGAGTCGGGTTTGGTTAAAGTTTAGATCTGATATTTATATATAAAAACTTAAAGTAAGTAAAAATTTAATAGATATAAGTATATAAAGGTTTAAATGTAACAAAAATATTTCTGGTATTCGTTCGGTTCTTAATTCGTTTATGGTACGGATTCGGGTTCGGTTTTTGAGTATATAAATATAGGACCATTAGAATATTTTTTTCGAGTTCTGTTCGGGTTCGATTCCTCTTTTTCGGATCAATTTTGGTTCGGTTTCAAATATCAATTTTTATGCCTAGACCTAATATCAACTAAACCTATGAAGTGTTTCATTGGCCTCCACTCCATTGTATTCAATTATCCTTCCTAATAAATAAATGAAGAAATCATATTAAGAGTTTTTAGGTAGATTTGAAGCTAAGAACAAATATTAAAATGAAAATGCGAATCAAACCCCTAAAAACCTGTTGCCTGTTGGAAGATAGATATAAATGTCTTCCATTGCCTAACCCATCGACCCAAAAGTCGTCATGAAATTGGTAATATCCTCCGCTTCTTCTCTTCCCATCATTACGTGTCTCCTTATTATAATTCTACTTACATTTCATCATTAAATAATTATTCAAATTGCTTCTATAAATCTTCTCTTCGAATATTCCGAGCCCAACTCTTCTCTCTCTTCAAACCAAAGCTCACACCTTTATAAAAACCCATCTCCTCTTCCTTCAAACTCTATTCTTTAACTTAACCTGAACAAAATATTCGAGCGTAACTTATTCTTTACACATTCTGATTATATGTCTTCCTCTAGACCAAAACGTGTCACTGATCCACTTGCAGATGAAGTTAAAGCTCGTCTCATTGGATCCAGCTTTACCAGCGGTAGTGACCATACCGGTTACGGAATCGAAGATTACGACGATGAAGATGATTCACCTTTTCTCTCTGATCTTGTTCAAGACTTCTTAGAAGATGAAGCTCAAACCATCAATGATGATGATGATAATTATGATCATGACTCGGAAGGATCCGATTCCGATTCTGACTCAGAACGAGTCGAGCTACCTGACTTTGCTAACGATATCGCGAAGATACTCAGAAACTCTCTAAACGAAGATTCATACGGAAGACTTGTGTTGTTTCATGTAGCGAGAGCTATGGAAGTGTTGTCGTTTTCTGAATCTAAGCAAGAACAGCGTGCCGTTTTTCTCCGTAAAGTTATGTCTATTCTTAGAGAACTCGGTCATAATGCAGCTATTTGCAAAACCAAATGGAAATCCTCCGGTGCTCTCACCGCCGGTAATCACGAATTCATCGACGTCGTGCATACAAATTCTCTCCGATACATCGTCGATTTAGATTTCGCGTCGCGTTTTCAAATCGCGAGACCGACTTCACAATACACGCGTGTACTTCAATCGCTTCCGGCGGTTTTCGTTGGAAAAGGAGAAGATTTGAAGCGAATTTTGAGGCAAGTTTGTGATGCGGCGAGGATTTCGCTAAGAAGTCGTGGTCTTACGCTTCCACCGTGGAGAAAGAATCGTTATATGCAGACTCGGTGGCTTGGTCCGTATAAACGCACCACCAACTTAACGGCGTCGTCAACTTCCGTTAACACCGTCATGTGTCGTGCTATTGGTTTTGATAACTCCGTTGGTGGCCGTCTATTTGTGAGAACTCGATAAAAAAGACACGTGTTATTTTATAACTCGATTTTTTCATATATTCTAGATAATAATAATATTTCATTATTTATAATTTATCGCCTGAAAATTAGATTATTATGAAAATATTGTGAAACCAGACAAACAAATGATAGCCAAAGTTTAAATCAAAATTATTCCCGATTTTTTCTATGGTTTAATCGCAAATGTTTTTTTTTTTAAATAATTATATTGATAACATTCGATGCATAGCCAAAAACTCATTATAACCTCAAATTTCAGTGTTAGAGTAACTATCAAGATCATCTTACAAGTATGGTTAGCTAAATTATTAGAGGTAAAATTTAGGTTATTTAATTAGATTTTTGATCCAAATTATAATAATTTATGATTTATATTTTCTTGTCCGAAAGCTAAAAGATATGTTATTGTAGAAATATTATGGTCTGCAAAATCAACAACATTCACGATTTGAATAAACTGAAGTTCATAAACTATATATTTTTTTTAATTGAGTTTTTCTTTTTATATTTTCCCTCTGAAATGATTATAAATACTATGAAAGAATTGTGAGACGAGACAAACAAGTTAAAGCCAAAAAATAAAAATCCGATGAAGAAAATTTGCTATGCGGAAAATGAACATTGTGAAGAGAAAGAAAAAACAAGATTGGAAGTAATAATTTATCTACAAAGGTACACGCGTAAGGCATTAATTGGTAACCGTTGGATCTGATTAAAATCCAATGGTCAAAGATAGTAATTGACAGATCGAATGGACGTGAAAATTAATGTAAAGGATAATGTATTAATGTTGACGTGACAATAACACGAAACGTAGTTTCTCGCGTAACACGTCATGTGAAGGTGTATGGATTTGTCGTGTAGTCTCGACCACACCTGATAAAACCTAAGGAGACAGACGAAAAATGGTGCACGTGGAATAAGATAAGGGTCATTTAAGATTTGTTTTTATTCTTTTGGTTTATGCGAATATTCGGTTTTTCTTTTTCAGACCAGATTTTGATATCCACAACTGACCTAATCCTTACTGTCTCTATATTTATCATTAATTATAGTTTAATTACATTGTTGTAATTTACTAATGATTCGATCTCGAATCGACAGTGGATTATGCAAATTTGTCGATCGTGTGACGTGTGTGATGCTGAAAATCGAATTGGTCTTATTAAATATTACACTACCTCATGGACCGAAGGAGTCAGACCATAAAAGTTGGTAGGAATTGATCTCATCTACTCTTCGATGATAAAAGTATTTATTTATTGGTTTGGTTAGTCAAATTGAGGACTATTTATGGCTATTCCCAGAGAAACTATATAAGATAAGTGTGAGACCAAAAAAGGAAAAGACGAATAAAAAAAGAAAAAAATTGGCCTTTGGAGAAGGCAAGGTAATTGAAGTGGCCCAATGAGTGGAAGGCAGGTCAAACTAATGGGAAGACAAATTAATGAAATTATCCCTTAAACACGTTTTAGTTTGCTAAAAAAATATCATATATATATATATATAAGTTTTATAAATCTAATTTCATCAAAATAATTATTTTAACAAAAACTTAACAAATAATATAAAAAAATATTGTTAAGACTTTCAATGTTTTTCAGTTTTTCTATAAATTTTGTTTTGCAAAATATTATTAAGAATTAGAAATAGATTTTGCTGTGAATAAAACATGATTATCTAATTGTTAAAAAAAACTTATAAATAGTAATGGAGTGAATATCGTATTAAAAGTTGGATTTTAAACATATAAATCTGTGCAAGTGTCATTTAGTATAGTGACAGGTGATAAGTTTACAAGAGCCATTCGCACTTGCACATCCTGGGATCGAGTCTTTCCGCTTGCATTTACAAGAACTTGGCTAATGGACCGGCTATTCGTGGCTTAAAAAAAAAAACATATAAATCCGAAAGGGATAAGGAATATCCAATAAAAATGTAAAATATAAGTTAGGTCATAAACCTTACCTCTTTGTCAAAGGTGGGGTCTCTTACCTCTCCACGTTTTTAATGAACCAATTGTCTCTTCGCTTCCTCTCGACTTATTTTATATTCTTGGGGTCTCCTTTTGTTTTGTTTTCTTATTCTAATGATTATCTTAAGAAACAAACGAAATTGCGAAGAATCGCTCTATCCGATTGTTAGCTTTCTTTTATTTTGTCTTTTATTCACTTCAACATACATGTGGCTTCAATAAACAATAAACAAACAAAAAATGTATGGGCCTTCAATTATTTGGGCCTCAAAGTCAAATTTGTATCTTATTTACCTCAGCTTTTGGATATTTTATACGCCTACTAATGAATTTGTTATTTTTGTTTGCAGTGAGGCCCATAACTTTGGACTTTTTTCCACACAAAAAAGAAGCAGTTTTGAATCACCTATTGGGCATTAATCACATCGTTTTAAAAGCTTTGAAACTAATGTTTCCACTAAATGTGTTTGTTTTATAACTTGATTAATACTGGTCAACAGAAACACCAATATCATGCGCTCATGACCGGCCAAATACATTTTTTCCAAGTTGGTTCAACGAGACCATAAGTTAACATGACAACATAGTATAAGATTCGACTAATTTCGGAATAAGAATAACCGTATAAATATCTCTAATATCGCATACTAATATGATTTTTTTTATAGGATCAGTCCAACCTAAAATAATATATTACTATTTTCTCAAATTCCAATATTTTAAGTGGATAACACTCAAGTGAGCATTAGTAATGTTTTCATTCTAAAGGTCTCTTTACATAATTGGAAAATAATATACATATTCAAATTTGAAGAATCTATATACTATCACATTTCATTTGAGCATTTACTATATAACTATAATAAAATTATAATCTCAATTTGACTAATGTGCCTAGGATTTTTGTAAAACAAATCACATGGGTTGCTGTCAAACTAAACATGCTAGTATGCGTCAAATGTACTTATTTTATATATGCTCCACATAATATGATATCTATTAACACGATAATTGATTTTCTCTCAATTATTGGTCTCAGCTTTTATCATACAACACTTTAATTGGTTCCAAATACGACCAACCATCATCAATGACCATCTCTACTATATAGTACTAATATATATCTATGTTTTGATCTCCAACGTATACATGACAATACGAATCAAGAATTATTCCGATTCTTGCTTAATTATAATTTTTTTTTTTTAATGATTTCCAGATTATGAAATCTGTCCCAAGTAATCTAGCTTTATGTTAATTCAACAAATCAAACAATTTCTTAATGAAGAAGAAAGACTAACCTTGATCTATTGCTACAATGATAGTGTGGTTCAAAACCCTTTTGATTTTATCCTCCCTTAACCTTTGATCTCTAATCAATCCTTTGATGGACAAGGATCTCCTTTCTGTGTGTTATATTTCTTATGATTATAAAGACGTGAAGACGTAACCGTATGTTTTCCTGTTTCATGATAAGAAGAGGAAGAAGACGAGTGTCTTTTTATCAACAACCAACAATGAACGTTCATATTTGTTTATAACAACTAAGTGCCAGCGTAACCGTCACGTCATTTAAAACACGCACACGTTCATGTATTTATATATATATATATATATATACATATATGGCTATATATATTTATATATTTAATTATTATCATATATATATATACATATAAATATATATACTTTATATATAGAATAATAATACAATATAATTTAGCAAGGGAGGAGGGTTATCAATACACCCGATTCTAATACGTTAATAGGCATAGATCCATCACAATATCATCATTTATATTAGAATCTATAAACTTAATATGAACTTGATATCTATAAGTAAACCGATAAACACATCGACCATACATAATAGAAAATATTCTTACATTCTCCCACTTGGTTGTTGTGTTGACTTAATTGTTTAATATCTATAACACACACTTTTATATCAAGATCATTAATCCTTTATTATCGTAGTAAAATCAGAACTGATCGAATCATGGCGGTTGCCCATCATTTAACGACAAGTTTCCTTCCATGTATCACCAATCAATTTTAACTTCATTATTTTCTTTCTTTAATATTGAGAGAAACTTAAATCTCAAATACTCATGTCATCTTTAAACTAAAAAATGTATACATATACTATAATGATAACATGTTTAATAAAAACATAAACATATCCTTAAGTGAATTCAGAGTTTTACAAATATAATGAGCATAGCACAGCTAAAATAGCAAGGTCTTGTCTATAACACCCATACACTCTACATGGCCAGTAAACGTCTTGGGTGGCAATCCCTTAGTTAACGGATCTGCTACCATCATGTCCGTCCTAATGTGCTCAAAAGTTACTCTTCGTTTCTGTACTTCTTCTTTCACAGACAAGTACTTTTACTCCATGTGCTTAGCACCTTTCGAGTACTTATCGTTTTTAGAAAAGAAGACAGCTGCATAATTATCACAATAAATTCTCAGCGGCTTGGCTATGTTGTCGACAATCCCAAGTCCTGAGATAAAGTTCCGCAACCACAATGCATGAACTGTGGCCTCAAAGCATGCCACAAATTTGGCCTCCATAGTGGAAGTAGCAATGACAAACTGCTTTTCACTTTTCGAAGATACTGCTCCTCCAGCTAACAGGAACAAGTAGCCAAATGTCATTTTTCTGCTGTTGACACATCCAGCGTAATCTGAATATGAATATCCGATGATCTCTTGGTTGTCGGATCTTTTGTACGTAAGCATGAGCTCTTTGGTGCCTTGCAAGTACCTGAGAACTTTCTTTGCAGCTTTCCAGTGGTCCATTCCAGGATTACTTTGATATCGACCCAACATACCAACAGCAAAGGTGATATTTGGCCGAGTACATGTCTGAACGTAGTTCAAACTCCCAACCACTGATGCATAAGGAATTATTTCCATTTCTTTGACGCTCCAATTCATTCTTTGGACATTGCATTTTACTGAACTTGTCTCCCTTCTGAATTGGAGCTTTTCCTGCAGAGCATTTTTCCATGTTATATCTCTCTAAAATCTTATTGATATATCCTTTCTGAGACAAACTTAACAATCCTTGTGATATATCTCGAATTATTTCTATTCCGATCACATAAGATGCCTCACCCATATCTTTCATTTCAAAGTTCTTAGAGAGATATTTCTTTACATCACATAACGTGCCCATGTCATTTGCAGCAAGCAAAATATCATCAACATATAATACCAATATAAGAAACTTGCTCCCACTAACTTTCATGTAGATACACCGATAAACAATTATCTCTACAAAACCATATGTCGTAATGATATCATTAAACTTTAAATACCATTGTCTGGAAGCTTGTTTTAATCCATATATTGACTTTCTCAGCTTACACACCATATGTTCTTTTCCTGTAACCACAAACCCTTCAAGTTGGTCCATATATACTTCTTCCTCAAGCTCTCCATTAAGAAAGGCGGTTTTTACATCCATTTGGTGAAGTTCTAAATCATAATGAGCGACCAAACCCAAAACAATCCTTAGAGAATCCTTCTTAGAAACTGGAGAGAAGGTCTCTTTATAGTCAATGCCGTCTTTCTGGGTGAAACCTTTAGCAACAAGACGAGCCTTGTATCTTTCAATGTTACCGTTTGAGTCACATTTAGTCTTAAAGACCCATTTACATCCAACGGTTTTGAAACCGTCAGGCAACTCTACTAAGTCCCATACATAATTAACACCCATATAAGTCATTTCTTCTTTTGAGACATTTAACCACTTTTCATAATCGTCACTTTCCATGGCTTTTCAGAATGTTTTCGGGTCTTCATCAAGGCTTAAGTCACATTCACTTTCAATAGCGTAGATCACATAGTCATTTGATATGGCAGATCTTCTTTCCCATACAGTTCGCCTTAAAGATTCTTGTGTTACACTACTCTCTCCTTGAATTGTGGCTGGTTCATTATCTTGTTCGACATCTAGTGGAATTGTCACTTGATTGTGTTGTAGTGTTGTGTCATTTGACTTTGCTGAAACAATAGGAACAATAACTTGAGGTGCAATGACAGGTGAAGATTTTTCAACCTGAACTTCTTTAATGTGCACCTTTCTTTGTTCACCACTCCCACTAGTTTGAACATTCTCAATGAACCGAGCATTACCCGTTTCAACTATTCTCGTATTATGGTTAGGACAATAAAATACATAGAATTTCGACTTTTCAGGATAGCCAATGAAAATTCCACTGACAGTCCTAGAATCAAGTTTCTTTTCATGTGGGTTATATGGTTTTACTTCTCCTGGACAACCCCAGACACGTAAATGTCGTAAACTAGGTTTCCTTCCCATCCACAGTTCAAAAGGAGTCTTAGGAACTGCCTTACTAGGAACCCGGTTCAGTAAATACATTGCAGTCTTTAATGCATATACCCATAACGAAAGGGGTAAAGAACAACTACTTAACATACTCCTAACCATATCCATTAAAGTACGGTTTTGCCTTTCAGCTACACCATTCTGCTGAGGTGTTCCGAGCATTGTGTATTGAGCACATATGCCTCTACGTTCAAGTAACTTTGCAAATGGACCAGGACATTGTCCATTTTCAGTGAACTTTTCATAAAACTCACCGCCTCTATCAAATCTCAGTGCCTTTCTACTTCATCAATGAACACCTCTAGGACATCCACTTACTTAGATTTTTCATGCAGTAGATAAGTATTTCCATAACGTAAATAATCATCAATAAAGGTGATGTAGTATTTTTCACCGCTCCAGGAGGTAGCATCAAAAGGGCCACATATATCGGTGTGTATTAATTCTAGAAGTTGAGTACTTCTTGTGGCTGGTTTCTTTGTTATATGTTTAGTCTACTTTCCTTTAATGCAATCTATACACACATCTAGGTCACTCAAATCCAATGGAGGAAGAATTTCATTTTTTATCAACCTCATCATTCTTTCTTTGGAAATGTGGCCTAATCTCTGATGCTACAAGTAAGCTGAGCTTATATTAGATGCACTACGCTTAATGCCTTGATTCTCAACATTAAACAAAGATTCAGAAAACTTTATATCAAGATTGAATTTATAAAGTGAATTAAACTTTGTACCACTACCATAGAAGTAATCATTTCGATACATAGATAAAACACCATGTCCAATCTTAAAATTAAAACATAAATCGTTCAACCTACTTACAGAAACAAGATTTCTAGCACACTCAGGTACAAAGAGACAACCTTCAAGATCTACATGACAACCAGTATCTAAGATCAACCTATAAGTCCCGATGCCTCTAATGTGTGCCTTCATCCGGTTCCCTATGAACAAGTATACTCAGGTCCTGTTATGGGCTAGATCGAACTGAATCCCTGTTCAATATGAGACACATGAGTAGATGCACCACAATCTAACCACCAACTATTTTTAGGCACTTCAACAAGGTTCAATTCAGAACAAACATAAAATTTTTGTGTACCTTTCTTATCGATTCATGCCTTTCTTTTCAGACAGTTTTTCTTGAATGTCCCATTTTCTTACAAAAGAAGCACTTCCTTTACTTTTGGATTTGACTTTCGGGTCGTTTCATGAAAGTTTTATCCTTCTTTTTGTCCTTAACACTTGATTTATTTCTGCTGCTGCTGGCACTTCCAAAGCCTGTAAAAAGAACAACTTGGTCGTTCAACTTCTTTAATCTCCCTTCCTCTTAAACGAGCATAGCCTTCAATTCCTGATAGTTCCATTTATCTTTAATGGTGTTATAGTTCACCTGAAACTGGCTAAACTCAAGAGGTAGAGAGATCATAACGAATTGGACCAAGAATGGCTCATCAACTTTCATTCCCAAGGTTGTTAACTTTGATGCCAAGTTAGACATGTGCGTCACATGATCATGGATTGGTTGGGACCAGTCAAACTTTTTCGTAGTTAGCTCACTCATTAGACTTCCTACAATCGACTTGTCCGCCAATTCCGATTGTGAACACTCCTTAATTTTTGTTACAAATTCCCTAGCTTTCTCAGTCTTAGGCATAGATTGCTTAATACTTTCTGCCATCGTCAATCTCAGGAGGGTTCTAACTCAGCCTATTAGATCGCTCCCAAATCTCATAGCGAGACTTATCAGCTTCAGAGCTATCAACTGTAATGGCTGGAGGTAACCGTATGTTATATTTCTCCTTTCTTTGTGTTATATTTCTTATGATTATGAAGACGTGAAGACGTAACCGTATGTTTTCCTGTTTCGTGATAAGAAGAGGAAGAAGACGAGTGTCTTTTTACCAACAACCAACAGTGAACGTTCATGTTTGTTTATAACAATTAAGTGCCAGTGTAACCGTCACGTCGTTTAAAACACGCACACGTTCATGTATTTATATATATTTTTATATATTTAATTATTACCATATATATACATATAAATATATATACTTTATATATAGAATAATAATACAATATAATTTGGCAAGGGAGGAGGGTTATCAATATATTCGATTCTAATACGTTAATAGAAACCGATTAATCACGATATCATCATTTATATTAGAATCTATAAACTTGATATCTATAAGTAAACCGATAAACACATAACCATACATAATATAAAATTTTTTTACATTAATATCCAAAAATATCTATAAAGAAAATGTGCGATATGAACTATGCACCAATAAACAATAAAAGAGTGTTAATTATAAGAGTCTCGATTGACAACGACAAAAAGCTATCAGTTTTGTTGCGATCAACACATTTTCCACTCGGAACTTCAAATATGTTGACTATTGAAATTTCAGCGATCTGCCGACAAAACATTATAATTGAGAGTTCAAACGAATAAATGTAACGCAACACGTAAAGTATTTGCTTTTACAAACAAAAATCCTAAGTGTACAGTACGTATATTTTTTAAAGAATTGAATTTATTTTCGACATTCTGATTTGTTTATGTCAACGCACAGCAACTTACATGCCAACGATAGAAACTTCTACTGTATCAATTATAAGTTTATACTGTATCAACTTACATGCTTTATGTATCAACTTACGCATAAAGCATGCTGCGAAACTTGCTCTATTTGCGTAGAATTCCTTAGATATGAATATTACGGATTTCAACTCAAAAATCAATTAATAATAAATAAATCAACTTTTAAATCATAAATATTAAACTAGAATGATCAACTTTTAATTTGGAATATCAATAACATTCTAACATACTTTTCAAAATGTATGTAGTATAACTGTTGTGCCAAAAGCTCAATATACAAATCAATTGCTTGCGGAATTTATGAGCGATCTAGATTCATATTGTAAGAGGAAGAGAGAAAGCTTGAAAAGACGAGAAAAGTGCGAGACACAGATTTATAGAGTTTCCCGTCGTTTAACCATCGACGGGTACGTCTCTCTTCGGATTATCTTCTGGAATCCACTAACGCACCTTAACTTGTGTGTTTGTTTTAGAGCATAGCTCTGTTACATGAATCGTGTCTCTCTCTCACTCTACTGTCACTCTCTCGAAAAAAATCTCTCTCTCTTAAAAGGAAGAAGACAACTAGATGGGCCACATTTTGGCCGAACTAGAAACGAGCTTACATTGAAGTTGGGCCGACGCTGATTCTACGATCCATTAGCAAATCGATTGCTAATGGGTTTAACGGCTCGGCCCATACTCAGAAATGAAACGACAAACCTGACAAAACTCCACCTTGTCGACTCATTTCACTCACGAGCTGACCCTAGCCGCCGTGAACTTCTCTCTCGAGTCTTCTTCATCTTCTTCACGTCTCTTCCTCTTCCACTTCCTCCGTGGAAAGAGTTTTGATGTCTTACCTGTTCTTGGGTATAGATTTCTTCATACCCGAAACATCAGTCGTCTCGGACATCATCTTTCTCCGATGACGGCTTGACTTTCTCGGTAAGATCCTTAGTCTTCTGTGTTTTCCTTAAGTTTTCCGGGACATGCATGAGAAGATCTTATCATTTAACTGATAGATCTAAAGAGCGATTCATCTTTCTTTAACTAACCCCCTTTTTTTTCTTTTCCCGATGAACACGATGAGGTGACCTCCGGTGGATCTTAGCTCAAGCTTCAGGAAACCGGTAAGAAAAAGAAAACACTTGACTTCTCTTACATATTTCAGATTTACGGAGATAGCTAGGGTTTTCCTTTCTTTTCCGCCTTTGCTTTCTTAGATCTAACCTTCCTCTGTTTGTTTTTGATGCAGCTCTTGACCAAAAAACCATCGTGACCTTTCATCTGTCTTTGCATGTAAGTCTGTGACCTTTCATGTTCTCCAACCTTTTTTTTTTGTGATCTGCTACTAACCCATCGTCTTTTTCTTTCTGTTGACCGTAGTGTAGGTATCAACAGATCTGGGTATTCCGACATCGAATCTGTATGTCGGAATACTCGTACAACGACTTTTAGGCCTCCACCATTCTCAAAGACTGCATGCAGCCTTTGAACTTCTCAGCAGGTATGACCTTCGTAAACATATCTGTTGGGTTTATTGATGTGTGGATCTTGATGACTTTGACCTGTTTAGCTTCTGTCACTTCTCTGATGTAGTTATACTTGATTTGAATATGGTTCGTTCTTTCACTGCACATTCTGTTCTTTGATAGGTAGATAACACTTTGCGAATCACAGTATAAATCTACTGTTCCTGTACATAGCTTCATTTCTTCGCATATTCCTTGTATTCATTATGCTTCTCTGCTAGCCTCTGATAGAGCTATGTACTTTGATTCAGTTGTAGATAGAGCTACTACTCTCTGTAACCTAGATCTTCAACTTATTGTGTTGTTACCCAATGGAAACACATAACCTGAAATAGATCTTCGTTTGTCTAAGTCTGAAGCAAAATCTACATCACAGTAGCCTTTAATCCTGAAATTGGAATCTTTCTTGAATGTTAGGCTTATCTTAGATGCTTCAGTTAGATAACGCATTATCCATTTGACAGCTAACCAGTGTGTTTTTCCTGGTTTTGACATGTAACGACTGACAACACCAATGGAGTAAGCAAGGTCTGGACGTGATCCAACCATTGCGTACATTAGACTTCCGACTGCACTTGTATAAGGTATGTCCTCCATTCCTTTAGTCTCTGCCCTCTTCTTTGTCTGATGTGTTGCTTTTTAATTTGAACTGAGCTCCTATTGGTGTAGACACTGATCTGCTGTCACTCATGTTGAACGTATTTAGAATTTGTCTGATATACTGTTCTTGTGATAGCTCTAGTGTACTCTGCTGTCTGTCTCTATATATGTCCATGCCTAGAATTCGTCTTGCTGGTCCTAGGTCTTTCATCTCAAATTGTTTACTGAGCAGCTTCTTGAGATTGACAATTTGTTGTTTCTGAGTTGATGCAATGAGCATATCATCTACATATAGGAGTAGATATATCATAGTATCAACTGTCTTTCCCTTGTAGTAAACACATGGATCATATTCACTCTTTTGGAATTGTTAGTTCTTCATGAATCATTGAACTTTGCATTCCATTCTCTTGGTGATTGCTTTAAACCGTACAATGATTTCTTAAGTAGACACACCTTTCTTTCTTGTCCTTTAACTTCGTAGCGTTCTGGTTGATTCATGTAGATTTCTTCCTGTAATGTTCCGTGTAAAAAAGCTGTTTTTACATCCATTTGCTCTAGTTCCATGTTCCAATTTGAAACTGTAGCTAGTAGAATTCTAATTGAAACGTGCTTAACTACTGGTGCAAAAATGTCATTATCATCAACTCCTTCAACCTGAGCATAACCCTTAGCAACCAATCTGCTTTTAAATCTTGGCTTTTTCTATTCCTGGTATGTCTGGCTTTAACTTGAATAACCATCTGCCATCCGATTACTCTTTTGTTCTGTGGTTTGTCAACTAGGATCCATGTGTTATTTCTTATGAGGGAATCCATTTCCTCATCAGCTGCTTCCCTCCATCTTTCTTTGTTTTTGCTATGAATAGCTTCTGTGTGGGTCTTAGGTTCCTCAAGTTCTATTTCCTCAGAACTTGATAATGCAAATGCAACTAGATCAGCTTTTTCGTATCTAGATGGATGTCTTATATTCCTTCTCTTCCTATCCCGAGCCAATAGGTAGTCTTCCAGGTTGGTCTCTTCATTTTCAGAGTGTACAGAGTCTACATGACTCTCATCTTCACCGATGCCCTCTGGGACATACTCTGGAATTGCTCCACATGATCCAGCCATACTCTTTAGTTGATCTTTATCACCTAATATCTCTTCTAGATCTACTTTGAAAGTTACCCTTCTCTCGGATTTTCTTTCTCTGGTTTTATTATCGGCCTTAGGTTCTGGTTCTTCTGAAATAGTATCTCTGTATAGTTCATCTTCATTGAATACTACATCTCTGCTAATTACTAGTTTTTCTTCTTCGATTAGCTAGACCCTGTATCCCTTAGTTTATGTTCCATAACAACCAAATATTCCCTTTATAGCTCTAGGACTTAGTTTGTCTTGAGTGGTGTGAACATAAGCTATACATCCGAAACTCCTTAGGTGTTTGTACTCGGGTTTATATTTTGACCACAGTTCTTCTGGTACATCAAAGTTGATTGATGCTGCTGGTGATCTGTTTATGATATAAACAGCTGTGTTTGCTGCCTCTGCCCAAAATTCTCCACTTAGACCAGATTCTGATAGCATACATCTCACCTTTTCCATTATAGTTCTGTTCATTCTTTCTGAAACTCCATTTTGATGTGATGTATAAGCACAAGTTCTATGCCTTTTAATACCAGCTTCCTTGCATAAGTCATCAAACTGTTTGTTGCAATATTCTAGTCCATTGTCAGTCCTTAGGCATTTTACCCTTTTCCCAGTTTGATTTTCGACTAGCATTTTCCAATCTTTGAAAGCTTGAAACGCATCACTCTTTTTCTTTAGGAATTGAATCCAAACTTTCTTTAAGTAATCATATATGAAGCTGATAAAGTATTGACAACCTGATATGCTAGGTGTTGTGTTCTGTGATCCCCATAAATCCGAATGGATGTACTGTAAAGTATATTTTGAGGTATGTTTTCCCTTCTGAAAACTAAGTCTATGAGTCTTTCCCAATGCGCATTTTTTACAAAACCCCATAGCTTTCACATATCCATTCTTTAGGTAACCTTTCCTGACTAGTGTCTCCATTGATCGTTTTCCCATATGTGCTATTCTTCGATGCCACCTAGTAGTTGTGTCAATAGTTACCTTGGCCATATTAACTTTTGTACTTAGTACTCTTCCATCTAAGAAGTATAGGCCATTATGGTATTTCCCTGACATAAATTTATCGCCATTCTCTTTGTAGAACTGAATGTTGAAGTCCTTCCCTTGATAGTAGCATCCTAGTTCTTCTATTTGACCATAGGATATCAAATTTCTACTCATTTCCGGTACATATCGAACACCATTTAAGGTAACTAAGTTACCTTTTTTGTTCTCAATCACAATATTTTCAATCCCTTTGACTGAGCAGTAAGAATTGTTTCCCATGTAGACCTTGTTTCCTTCGAATTCTACTAGTTCTGTGATTAGATCCTTTCTAGGTGTTATGTGAAAGGTACAACCTGAGTCCATTACCCATTCCTCAGTTGTTGCAATTAGGCTTGCAGTGTATGCTAAAACCTTTGAATCTTTAGATGCACAATTCGCTGATTCCTTTCCTTTTCCATTTTTCTTTTGTGGACAGTCACGTTTCCAGTGATTTTCATCTCCACATATCCAACAAGCCCTGATTTCTTCATTGCTCTGTTTTGGTCTTGACTTAGATCTACCTTTACTTTTTGATCTGTCTATGTTCTTTCCCGTACTCTTTACATTTCTTTTGTCTGTCCTGCCTCTGCCTTCAACAGTCCACCCTTCTGAATGTGTTTTCTTCCTTAATAACCCCTTTTGTCTTAGATTAGACTCCATTCCATAAGCTCCAGTTATTACATCATCCATAGTTAGAGTGTCCTTAGCATTGCCGAATTGTAATGTGTGAGTAAGTGGGTCATATTGAGATGGTAGACTGTTTAACAATGCAATGGTTTGATCCTCGTCTTGAATGGTAACCTTTAGACTTTCTAAATCTCCTATCAGCTTTAGAAACACATCAAGATTTTCTTTAATTGATTTGTCCTCATCCATTCGATATAGAGAGAATTGCCTCTTTAGATAGACTCTGTTTGCTTTACTCTTTGTTTGGTAATCTCGTTTTAGTGCTTTCCATTGCTTAAAAGCTGTAGTTTCATTCATTACCTTTCTCAATACCGAGTTAGATAGGCATTGTCCGAGCAAACTCCTTGCTCGTCGATCCTTTATCTCCCATTGAGGATCCTTTGACACTGGTTTGCCGATTTTGATTTCCTTGCCTGTTTCTTGGTCAGTTACCGATACTTCCTCCATTGACCATGCCTCTTCATGATCTTTCTCAACTACTGTGAGAAGGCCATGAATCTCAAATTGTTCTAGCATTCGATATTTCCATAATCCGAAATCCCCTTTGCCATCGAATTTCTCCACCTCACACTTACCAGAGATGACTTCCATGCTTAAACCTTCAACTTCTTTGACAAGTTTGTTGTTTTGTGACTTTATTGATGTGCAAGTAACACACTAATGCCTTCTGTATCTTTCTTGCGAGGTACCAATCAATACTCAAGATTTCCAATACCTCTTCACGTCTCCACAAGGAGATTATGAGAACCTTCAACGACTGTACGAACTGTAAGTATTCCTTTTCTTGTACTCTTCCCTCTATGAATCATGAGCTTTATTTACAGGCTCTGATACCACTTGTTGTGCCAAAAGCTCAATATACGAATCAATTGCTTGCGGAATTTATGAGCGATCTAGATTCATATTGTAAGAGGAAGAGAGAAAGCTTGAAAAGACGAGGAAAATGCGAGACAGATTTATAGAGTTCCCCGTCGATTAAACCATCGACGGGTACGTCTCTCTTCGGATTATCTTCCGGAATCCACTAATGCACCTTAACTTGTGTGTTTGTTTAAGAGCATAGCTCTGTTACATGAATCGTGTCTCTCTCTCACTCTACTGTCAC
The DNA here is from genome assembly GCA_023374145.1 of Lepidium sativum. Taxonomy (NCBI): domain Eukaryota; kingdom Viridiplantae; phylum Streptophyta; class Magnoliopsida; order Brassicales; family Brassicaceae; genus Lepidium; species Lepidium sativum. The sequence continues at coordinate 28,954 of JAKUCM010002169.1, forward strand.
TCTCTCGAAAACACTCTCTCTTTCTTAAAAGGAAGAAGACAACTAGATGGGCCACATTTCGGGCCAACTAGAAACGAGCTTACATTGAAGCTGGGCCGACGCTGATTCTACGATCCATTAGCAAATCGATTGATAATGGGCTTAACGGCTCGGCCCGTATTCAGAAAATGAAACGACAAACCTGACAATAACCTAATTAACATCTCAAATATAACAACAAACACATATTATTACACATATTTTATTGGACCTAAGTTTGAATTATAATAAATTATGAGTTCTTAAAAAAGCAAATCGAATGATTGAATTAAACTTTGAATCATGTATATCAGATTAGGATATCAATGTTTGGATATGAATAACTATTTAATAGAGTCTACCAAAATGTACAGAGAATTCATTACAAAAGACATAATTAGTCACTTTGATATCAATTTTGTAAATAATGATGTAGTAGTAGTGAATAGAGAGAAGTGTTGAAGATAAGAGTATTGTTGATATGACAGATTAAAACCGAAAGAGAAGAAATGGAAAAGAAACAAAGATAATAATAAGAGAAAGGAATGGTGTGTGGAAGAAGATTAGAAAATGGACACGTGGGTTAAAAAGGTCCTTCGTAAACTTATTAAACGATCACCACTCTAACTTGGCACTTGTAAGATTCTCTGTCTTTCTCCAGCCTAGTGGTCCCCACCTTTTCAGAATTTTCAGACACGTTTGTATTCATTAATTTTTTAAAAATATTTTAGTTTTTTTTCTTTGAATTTTCTTTTTTTTTCAAATTGAACTACCTGGCAGTATTCTAACTGAGTTCTGTGAATTTTTATTAAAAACAAGTGACAATATATATATATATATAAATGAATATACATAGCTGGAAATAAGACGAAAATGACATTCAAATTTGTTGAATACTATTATTGTCGACAGTGTTATTGACAGTTGGAAAAAAAACTGAAATCTTGAAAATGAAAGTTAATATCTACTCTCCTTTGAACTTTTATATTGTGAAATTAGAATTTAGTTTGGGGAAAGTTTATTAATAGTCCAATCACGCGACGAAAGCTGTAATGATAAACAGCATACATTGTTTAGTACTACTACTTTATATTAATAATGTATTTGGAACAAAAGAAAATAGGAAATAACCATACTTTGATTTCATCAAAGTTGAAGCCAAAGAAGAGTCAAAGTGCCTACAAAGATATAATCACGAGGTAGATCTCTAATTTATAGAATATGTTTTGAAATTTAAAATGTAAAAACATAAGAGTATAAAATTAAATAAATTAGTAAAACTATTTTTATTTCCTTTTTATTATTTTTGGTTCTGTGTGAAACACTGAACTATACAAACAATACAAAATATTGAAATACCCAAAAAACATGAAATTATCCGATTACCAAATATATAAATACCAAAAACTTAGTTGAATACCTAAATATTCAAAAATATCTAAAAAGACCAAAAATAGTAATTATAAAATACTAAAAATAAAAAAATTGAAGACATGTTAAGTAGTTAAGCAGTTGGTTATGTTCTTTTATGTGATCATGTCCAGTTTCAGATTCTCAAGTGTGAGTTAAAAGAGCGGAAAGACAGCTGTAGCCATGTTACCAACTAGGTCCCACTTTCACTTTCACTACACTCTCTCCTCCCTCTCAACAAGTTTAATCAGGATTAGCTATTTAATTCAACTCACTAATCACATTGTAATTTCCTTACTTAATCTCCTTTCTCTGCTTCATGATCTCTTCTACTAAATACATGTGTCTTTTACTACAAAATCTTACCAATAACGTCTATTACTCTATCTAACTAATCGTGTCGGCTGTGTTTTGTCACCTTAGTCGCCAAGTAGGTCATACGTGTTGCTTTGCATTATTAGTTCCTTATTTTTATTTATTTTACCAATAATTTATTCGATAATCTTTATATTTGAGAAACCAGAATCCTTAACGAAATCATTTACCACTCTACTAAAAATACTAATTTTTCATTGGTTTCATTAGTTAAAACTCTAGTTTTAAGTTTTTTACAGTAGAATTTAGGTGGTATGTATTTTGCTTGTGTATTTTTTTACTACATGTATTTTCAAATTTTTCCATACAAGTTATAAAACTTTTAAGGCTGCAATTATTCGTAAATATAAAAGAAACGACTTTCTAGGGCAATGAGATTAAACTTATTAATAATAATGACGTGGCAAATTCGGTGCAGTCCACAATTTTGTATTAGAGTGAGTGGCACTACATTACAACACTTGCCCTTCTCTTCTCTCTTCCTCATATTTATTATTCCTTCCTTCCCACAAGAAAAAATCACATTTTTTTATTAAATGCGAGAGCAAAAAATATCACATTCAAAAAATTCTACATACGTAATCTCAACCAGGGTTTGGTGAGAATCGGTGGTGGTGGTGGATCCAATAACCATGGCAAAGACTGGTGTTTTTGATTCGGATCCAACAACGGTTGCGAAAGCGAAGGAATTGAAGCGTGAGATGAAAAGGTTGATGACGAAGATCGAAGATGAAGATGATTTGGGTCTTCAGACAATTGACCACTTACAAGAGGTTTTGTCTGCTTTTAAAGAAGCTACAATGAGGAAGATTGCTAAATCTTCTTCTTTGGAGAGGCTTGAGATGGTGTCTTGTCCTGATGAGTTTCGTTGTCCTCTTTCTAATGACCTTATGAAGGATCCTGTTGTTTTGCCTTCTGGTCAGGTTAGTTTATCACACATTTTGATTTGGGTTTGTTTCTACACTTTTGAACTTTGTGTTGTTTCTCTGTTAGGTTTGGTGACTGAAAATTTTGGGATTTTGGGGGAATTATGAAACTTTTCATCTGTTTTTCTCTACCGATGAAGAAATTTCCGACTCAGGTTTTCATGAAATTCAATCTTGCTTTGTCGGTAGCATAAGTAATGATATTTTTGAACCAGTTGTGGAATCTCAAAAAGAGGAAATCTGGAGATTCCTTCTTATCAACGATATTAAGAAGATTAAAATTTGACCTTTGAAGATAATTCTGTATTCGATTAGCTTATTTGATAGATCTGAAATCCAGAAATTGAGTATCAGTACAATGATTTTGATTTTGTATTGATTTATGTGTGTGTGTTTTGCAGACATACGACAAGTTATTCATTCAGAAATGGTTGAGTTCAGGGAATCGAACATGTCCCAAGACACAGCAAGTTCTGCATCACACAGCTTTAACTCCCAATCTCTTAATCCGTGAAATGATCACAAAATGGTGCAAGAAGGTCGGTATTGAGACGAAGAACCAAAACAATTCCAACCTTGTTAATGAAGAGGAAATTGTCACAAGATCAGATCGTGAGATTTTCAATACTTTGCTCTGTAAAGTCTCATCTTCAAACCTTCAGGATCAAAAATCTTCTGCCAAGGAGTTAAGACTTAGGACCAAGAAAGGCACGGAACTTCGAGCTCTTTTCGGCGAAACTCCAGATGAGATCACTCGCTTACTGAATCCGTTGTTGAACGGGTCAAACCCTGACGAGAGCATTCAAGAAGATGTGGTTACAACATTGTTGAACATATCTATACATGATGACAACAACAAGAAGCTCGTCTGCGAGAATCCTAATGTGATTCCTATACTGATCAATGCATTGAGGTGTGGAACGGTAGCCACAAGAAGCAATGCAGCTGCAGCAATCTTCACCCTGTCTGCGCTTGATTCAAACAAAGTACTTTTAGGAAAATCTGGAGTCCTGAAACCGCTTCTGGATCTTTTAGACGAAGGCAATCCAATAGCTATCAAAGATGTAGCTGCAGCGATCTTCACTCTATGTATTGCTCATGAAAACAGGAGTAGAGCTGTGAGAGATGGAGCTGTTAGGGTTTTAGGTAAGAAAATCTCAAATGGGTTATACGTGGACGAGCTTTTAGCTATATTGGCAATGCTTGTCACTCACTGGAAAGCTGTGGAAGAATTGGGTGAGCTTGGTGGGGTCTCATGGTTGCTGAAGATAACTCGTGAGAGTGAGTGCAAGAGAAACAAAGAGAATGCAATTGTGATATTGCATACAATCTGTTTCAGTGACAGGACAAAGTGGAAGGAGATAAAAGAAGAAGAGAGTGCATATGGAACAATAACAAAGCTTTCACGTGAAGGAACCTCAAGGGCACAGAGGAAAGCAAATGGAATATTGGAGAGACTGAGAAAAGCTATGAATCTTACTCACACAGTCTGAGTGAAAGAAACCATGAAATCAGCAATGTAAATTATCTAAATTCCTGCCTTTTTTCTTTCTTTTCTTTTTTGTTCTTTTGGTTTTCAGAAGTTTTGTAAATTATTCATATCTTTAGGATCTGAATGATAATGGTATTTTGTATATGAGATGATGTGAGTAAAAAATCTGTGTGAATAGTTTTTTTCCGTTGAATAAAATCAAAGTTTGGGTTCATTAAGATGTGAGTGTCTTGGTCAACAAGTAACTGTGTAGGTTTCGTCTGTTTCTTAGTATAAGTACATAAAGAATTAGTAAAATATGTAATTAATAAACAAAAAAAAGGCTGTCATGTCGTGTTCTTCAGACCACACATAACCACAAAACAAATCGATAAGTTAACTAAAGAGTCACAAGATTCTATCATCGATGATGTGTTGATGTGAATTCTGTGAATATACATGTAGGTGTAAAGTGACCCTTTAGTTTTGCTCTATGTCCTTTGTTTTTATTAGAAAATAAAAAACTGTCGATTAATAATAATAAAATATTGATAAAATTTATCATTTTTATATGTATGATTGATATTTGTCTATAGATGGCAAGAAAAAGCAAGTAATGATAAAAATCACATGTATTTGGGTTTGTAGAATTAAATCGGGAAAATGGCACAACTCGTGATTCGTAATAATTAGGGCTCTCAATAGATGTAGAAAGATGGAGATTGGAATATGTAATAGAGAGATAAAGGTAGAAATGGATTCGGCATAAACCACTCTTTGGTCTATTCTTCATCCAACTTTCATATAAAAGCCCACAAAAAGAAAGAATTTGATGCATTTCACTTTTTATCCTGAAGAAGTAATGTTTACAATAATATGGAACTTTATTCCAAAGAATAAAATAAATTCTCATATAAAATAAAATTAAAAATCCAGTATGGTGCCCCCACATGAATAATATATTTTTTATAAACCAAAGACACACAAAAGACTTCGTCTTATTAGGCAGATAGAATTCATTCAATTTTACAAAGGTCTTAATCTCTCACCATTTATTAAACAACAATATTCACTTTTTATTATTATTAGATAATTACAAAATTTAGTTTTGCTGCTGTATTGTAATTTTGTTGTGATATATTTACTTTCTTTTATGTTTTATAAAAGATTCAAGGAAGCATCAATTAGTAATGAACGGATTGAATAAATTATTAACATTAGAGAATTGAATCAACATTCATAAACCCTACTCACCCCAATAGACTTCACCATTACATTTGCTTACACAAAGAAACATATCTCAAGCAGCTTCGTAACCCCAATTAACCTGGACAAATGAAAAGATGTATCTGCATTTTAAGGCTAAAATCACAGCTAGAGATTAGCAAATCTAGAGTATGACATTGTACACACACTACTACATCATGAATTTGTACATATGTATTGCCAATCTGTACCAAACTACATAATGTGTATATACACGACAGAGAATCTTTACACTGTCAACATCGGCAAGCGAAACAAAGAATCCACAAAAGTGAATGAAAGTAAACGCACCGATCTGTTTGTTGAGTGACTGAGTCGTTAATCTCAATTTCTCATCTGCCTCATTGTGAATTGTTAATCGTCGTATGTATCAACTACCAACTTTGTAAGCCCATACATGTTTTTCTAGATAAGCAGCCACTGCTTCTTTGATAGCCAGATTTGGAACCAGCTCCGACGGCTCGATTTTTTCACGCGTTATAGGATCAAACATTCCGACCTAGCAAGTGGTTTAAAACGACCAAAATTAAAGAGGAATGGTAAAACAAAAGAGAAAAAAAAAATAGAGACAAATGCCACTACAGTTAAGAGCAATGTTAATGCCAACCTTATGGAGATGTTCAAGGATTGCAGCTCTTTCATATGTAACACCGCTAGGAGAAACTACAGGATCTCGGAATATCTCAAGAGTTATATTGCAACACAAATAATCTGGCACCTGGATAAATAATTCAGACTGGTATTCTATCTCAAATATAGATTAATAAGAGATCTCTATAGCTCTTAAAAAAAAGTTAGTGCACCTCAGTTGGTCTATCCTCTTCTGCAGCTTTCTCAAACACTTGTTCAAGAGCTTCCAAACGCTTAGTATGGGCAATATAGGCTTTGTCTGAGTACTCTTCTATTTGAGACATCTCCATGGCACGTTGTTGATTAAGAGCAGCCTCACAGGTTTCCCTACGACAAACATAAATAATCCCATAAAGCCACTCTGAAGCATAATTTCAAGGAGACAATTGCACCGGGTTGGAAAGTGACAGAACCTACTTCAAACTGTTCAATTCCCATGAGCGCCTCGCAGAATTCACTTCCCATTGCATGTATTTTGCTTTAGCAAGTTCTTCCCATATTTCTTCTACCATATATCCTTTTGGATTCGAGCATCTTCCAAGATCTAAAGCCTACATGAAACGTAGCCACATGAAGTAAGCAGGAAACAGGCATCAAAACGCCACATGAAGTTAACAGGAAACAGGTATCAAAAATATTATTTGTAGTATTTAAAATTCCAACAAATTATCCCATCCTTTTTTAAAACTCACTAATATTAGTGTTCACGTAGAAGTTTAAAGAGAAACAGATGGTGACTCAAGTGGTAGCCTTACATCTTCTTTAAGAGACTTAGTAACTAGACAACCCAGATGTCAAGGTTATTATGAAAAAAAACAAATCTTATCAAAGATCCCTACCCTTCGCAACTCTTTGACTCCATCACCATATTCTTTCCTCTGCAATAATGCAAGTCCTAGCATGTAGTGCGCCTGCCACAGAACATAAGTGTAAAATCCCCATATGAAGAAGGAGAAATGAGCAAAACAAACCTTGACTGAATTGTGGACAAGCTGAATAGCCCTGCGACAATCCTCTTCAACCCTACTCCAGTCTCTAAAGTTGATGCCAGCCAAAGCCAAACATAAACAACAAAGATGAACAACCACTGTTTAGGATGAAGAACTGATCAGAAGTATAGATTTATATGGCATAACATACTTACTTTCGCTTCATATGGCAAAGAGCTCGATTCGTCCAATAAACAGAAACATTTGGACATAATGTTATTGCCTATAAAGAAAGAATTTTTTAAACTTTTTGTAGTTGCACGATGACGGTAACATCTCTGCAAACCAATAACTTATCGATTACCTCGTACAGATTCCTGAATTCAACTGTAAACATTCTAACTAATCATTTATTTTCAGATACACTCCATCTAAACCTAAATTTGATGAAATTACGCTCTAACTAATAAAAAATTGTTCAATTTCGAAATTCTAATCAAGGGTTTATTCCTCCACGCAGATCTAAATCAAATTCTAGGGATTATCCCAAGAAAACAAAACCCAAACAATGAAATGGGAGAAGAGTCAGTGAGAACTGTGCACCTCGGTATAGGCGTCAATGGCCGCACCATAGCGTTTTTTCTTAAAGCAACTGTTTCCATCTTCCTTTAACCGCTCAGCCATGACGGATTCCGCGCCTGTCACCATCTCAGGAACTCCAATAACACAAATCGTTCTCCTTAATTAAGTCGTCTCTGTATCTATTTTGTGGTAGCGCGAGAGTTGAACCTCCCAGAGAGTTTGAGAAGAGAAGAAGCCGCGAAATTCTTTGAAGAAAGGTGAGAAGAAAAGCAAAGCTAATTTAATTTTAAAAGAATCGGTTATGGAAATGCAATTCATTTCCTGGTTAGCTCGTTAATACCTGGTCGTGTATTTTATGTATTAATTTTATGGGTCGCTTTTTAAAAGGCCTACACAAATGTGAAAAGCCCATTAATGATATTTCGGCCCACATTAGTAGATAAATCGAGAAAAAAGACAAGACATGGTTATTGAGTAATGACGTTGTTACCAAAATCTAATTAAGGACTAAAGCTTGTGTAATTATTTCCAACACCTTTTTACCCAATTTCCTTCCCATTCATTTGGATACTATATTTCTGCTCTTTTTGGTCAGACTTTTCTGTATATATTTTTTTTGTCATAATTAGGTGTTGATTCTTATTGTAATATTTGTGATTGTACTTGTGTTTTTATATGATTGTTATAATCGGTTATAAATATAATCATTGCTATAATTTCCTATTTCCATAAAATGTAGAAAAACATATATATTAATTTTTATAGTATTTTCTATATGTATAAATAATAGTACTATCTACACCAAGCATTATTTCAAAGTCAGATGTAAACTAGACTTTGAATTCAGTATTTAAAAATGCTAAAAATAAAATCGGCACACACAATTATTGACAAAATCAATCCTTATAATTTATTTTCCAAGACCAGATGAATTAAAACTGGATTTATATATTAGTTGCCGTTAGATACCGATTTCTCGGCATAAAATCTTTAAATCGTATAAAATATATATGGTTTTTAGTCACATGTCGACGGACGTAGACTTTGAATTCTCTATCTGAAATTCATTGTACATCACAATATTTAAAATATCGATATAAGCAAAAAGGTTTGTTTTATAGCACCTAGGATAGATATTTTTAAAAAGATCAGAATATACTAAAAATAGGATGAGAATAATTAATTATTGTCGAAGCCACGTGAACATAGAAACACATAGGGACTAATGACTATATATAAATACAACATCACGCATGTAGCAATGCTTATGTTAGCAATCTTTTTATGTCTTTTTTTCTCATCCATATTTCGATTACGTCTCATGAAAATTTGGAAAGCAGGATTAGACCACTTCCATAAATTTCTGGGTCTATAGAACCTAACTTGTAATTTAAAACAAAGTGAATTGTAGAATAAGTTAACAAAAGGTCGCAGAAAATGAGTAATCAAAGAAGACATGGGTAGAACTTATAAACTCGAATGAAAGTTAAAACAAAAATAGAAGTAAAAAATTGATTATAACAAGAGCCAAAAACTAAATCTATAAACGATTTCAAATAGCAAAATGTAACAATTCACAGAGCTGAGACAAGTCTCGCTACCTTAACTCAATAAACGTCCAAGGTGTACGTAATTGATTGCGTTTTTGAACTTGATCAAAGTGGTTTCCAACAAAATTAGAAGACCAAGTCCCGTTTAACAACCCAAAAAATAGGAGCTGTCATTGGCTTTTGCAACAAGACTAATAAGGATAGTTTTTTAGGGTTTTTTAATAGGCTCAAATAAAATATGGCCATATTCTAACCCAAGCCCCTAATCCATCATATTCTCATTCACATAAGCCAACATTTGATCCAATAAGCCAATTAACTTAATGATACAAAAATGTTGGCCAAACAATCTCCACATGAATATAAATGACTCTAAACATATGTCTTCAAGGACTCGAAATACTCTGCTGACTAGACTTATCCAATAGACGAGACTGACTGACGGATTTTCGAGAGTGTAGACGAAAATATGTTGTGTTTGAGTAACTAACATTTTTCAGCTTTCAACTACTCATTGTTAATATATTTCAGATTTACTTGGTTAGGAGGTGAACATGATGTCTTGAACCACCTGAAAGTTTAGTATAAACCTCGACAACAAATATAACCCAACTCACTTTCTAGTAGATATAAGTTCTCTATTATGTTCATTGTGGCCTTGAACTTTGCATGGGATTTCATCAGTGAACTTGGAGAGTATAGCCTTACCTTCACTCTCTTAGAAACAACCTTTATTTCACATTCACTAGGTGATTTGCCAAACATTTGGATGTATAAAAATAACATGTAATACTTCATTTATCAACCAATGCTTGGACTCAAATCATTAAGAGTTTAGAACTTATCCTCAACTTTCAACATGTTGCATTGTTTATTATCTTAGGAACTATGTAGAGTCTGAATGCTCACAGTGCGTTTTGAAGATATTATCTGATTTAGCTGTCCCTTTGAACCTATTTTTGGGATCTCTAGTCATGTAGGTAGGGTTTCCACTATATATCTTCTTAGATAATAGGCTTTAAACCCATTTATCTTGATGATTTTACTACTTGATCTCGAGAGAGTCCTTTAGTGAAAGGATCGGCTAGATTATCAGCTGACCTTATGTAGTGTATTGTGATAACCCCAGTTGAGATCATGTGTCTAATGGTTGTATGTCATCTTCTTATATGACAAAATTTACCATTATAGAGATTATTATGTGCTTGGGCTATAGCTGATTGACTATCATAGTGAATGTATAGTCATGACACAGGTTTCTCCCGCATAGGAATATCTTCCAAAATTTTTTGAAGCCATTCCGCTTCTTATGTTGTATTATCTAAAGCTATAAACTCTGACTCCATGGTGGATCGAACTAACGTAGGTTGTTTGGAAGACGTATCCACTTGTGGATTTAAAGTTTTTGGAATTGGAAATCCAGTTAGCGTCATTGTATCCTTCTAGTACTTAAGGTTCTCTAATGCAACCCACAACTTTTCATATACAATAACTAATTCAATACTCTAGTTATGGCTTTCCAGTGTTTATGTCTTTGATTAATTATGTAATGACTTAGTACATTTGTTGTATTTTCTAGATCAAGTCTAATACAGTTAGTTAAATACATAAGACTTCTTATTACACATGCGTACTCTACCTGTCAAACTACTTCACCTGAATTTTTGATCAAATGAAGTTGAAAGTGTACAAGGGTTTTCGCAGTACCACTTGTATATTTCTTGAATCTTTCAAGAATTTTTTTTCAGCATAATGACCTTGAGACAAAATAATTACGTCTGAAGTCCGTGTGATTTTAATCCCTAAGATGACATCAGGAAGACCCATGTCTTTCATGTCAAACTTATTGTTGAGTAAGTTCTTAGTTTGTTAGATTGTGTCTTTATTGCTCCAAGAATAAGCATGTCATCAACATATAAATAGAGCAATACATATGCATTTTTAGTTTGTTTAATGAAGATACATTTATCACACTCATTTATTTTGAAAGCATTTGACATTATTACATTGTCAAATTTTTCATGGCATTGTTTTGGAGCTTGTCTAAGACCATACAATGACTTGACAAGTCGACATACTTTGTGTTCTTGTCCTGGAACAACAAATCCTTCATGTTGTTTCATATAAATCTCCTCTTCTAATTCTCCGTATAAAAATCAGTTTTTACATCCCTTTGATGTGTCTCTAAGTCTCGTAATGTTGCAAACGATATCAGCATTCTCATGGAGGTTTTCGCCACCGGAGAATATGTATCGAAGAAGTTGAGACCTTCTTTTTTTCTAAATCCTTGCACCACGAGTCTAGCCTTGTATTTGTCTATTGAGTCATCAGTTTTCAACTTTTTTCTGAAAATCCATTTGCATCCAAGCCCTTTAAACCCTTCAGGGAGATCGGTTAACTCATAAGTATGATTTTGCATAATAAAGTCCATCTCACTATTCACGACGTCTTTCCAGGAGGAAGCATCTGGTTTAGAGATGTCTTCAACGAAATTTCTTGGTTCATATTCTACAAGAAAAATCATCAAAAAGTCATCACTGTAAGATTTTTCCTGACGAGCTCTTTTGTTGCGTCTAGATTCATCTTGTTGAACTTTGTAGTTAAACAGAGAAGTTCTAGATGTAATAGGCTCATGACTTATTTCATCTCTTTCTTCAAAAATTCTTTTTGAGATCTGTTTATCCTTATATGGAAACACGTGTTCGAAGAAAGAAGCATTTCTTGATTCCATTATCGTGCTAACATGAATATCATGGATCTTTATTTTAGTAACCAGGAATCTGTATGCAGAGCTGTTATGTGCGTACTCGAGGAAAACACAATCAATAGTTTTTGGTCCAATTGTGACCTTTTTTTTGAGGTGGTACTGCCACTTTCGCCAAGCACCCCCACATTTTAAGGTATTTATATGAAGGTGGCGATCCTTTCCAAAGCTCATAGGGAGTCCTCTCGGTGACTTTGTGAACAGGTCACAAATTTTGGGGTAAACAAGATTCCTGCAACATTGCATTCATCATCTCTTTCAAAGTTCGATTTTTTCCAGCAATACCATTAGATTCTGGTGAATATGAAGCTATTGTCTGATGTATAATGCCATTTTCTTTGCAAAATGCATTAAAAGGTCCATCATATTCTCCTCTCTGTTAGTTCAAACTATCTTAATAGTGTTGCTGAGTTGATTTTCAACTTCTCGTTTATATTCCTTAAATTTATCCAAGGTTTGATCTTTGCTATGTAATAGATATATATAACAAAGTTTTATGTGATCATCAATGAACGATACAAAATACTTTTCGCCTCCTGTAGTACGCACAAAATTTAAATCACACAAATGTATGTGAATTGATCGTAAAGGTTCAGTTGTCTTTGAACTTAGGGTGATGGTTTTTTAGTGAGTTTTGCTTGTGAATAGACCTCACATTTTTCTTTGCTAGTTTTGTTTTTTGGTATTTTGTTCAAGTTCATTAAACTTATAATTAACATGACCTAATCATTTGTGCCAAATATCAAAAGACACAACAAAATAAGAAATTTCGTTCTTATTCATTGAAACATCACAAACTACATGAGAAGAAGTAGAAGAAAAAACAACATTATTAGCAACAACATTAACAACAACATTATTATTTTAGAGGCAACATCAACAGAGGTAGAAACATCAACAGAGGCGTCTACACCTTTGTGAAGGACAACTTGAACACACATCTTGAATATTTCGTTCTTCTTGTATGCTTTACCCACATACACCCCAAACTTTGTCAGAATCATTGTCCCTCTAATGTACTTGATTCCAAAGCCAGCATCAGACATCAGATTTGCAGAGATCAAATTTTTCATAACATCAGGGCAATGCCTCACATTCTTGAAGGTTACTTCTCGTCCAGAGGTGAACTCAAGTACCATAGAGCATGTTCCCAGAACCTTAGACCTAGAGTCCTTCGCCATTTGCATCTTGTGATCTGATGAACTTGAGGTATAACTGTTGAACGACACTCTATTAGAATATATACTATGTGAGACATAAGTGTCGTATCCCATTCTCTTAGGTTGTTCTGCAGAACCATGTGACATTAAATAATCACTACGACACTCATCAGATTTGTGGCCTAGTTTGCCACAACTGTGACATTTTCCTTTGAACCTTTTTTGCTCAATGGGTTTACCTTACTTCTTGAAACTCGTCGCAACAGGTTTCAGGGAAGACGTGGCAACCACTTTTCCTTTTCCTCCTTTGTTTTTAACCCTTGGGTTTTAACTGAACCATATGGACATCTTGATGGTGAAGGAAAACTAAGCTTAATTGTGAACCACGATTCCTATCTTCAGTTTGCAACATGTTGAGAATGTGTTTAAGACACATCTTCTTTCGCTTATGCTTCAGGTAGTTCTTGAAGTCATGCCAGCCTGATGGGAGCTTTTTAATGGTTGTGTTGACTATGAAGGGCTTACAGATTCAACTTCTTGACATATCACATGAAACAGTTCCACCTGTTGCATTAGCAGTTTCGAATCCACCATTGTGAAGTTCATAAACTTTGCCACAAACGTACTTTTGACAACCAACATCTTCAAACCTGTACTTCTTTTCTAGGGCCGTCCATATTCTCTTGGAAGTTTTGTAGTCACAATAGACTTTGAAGAGCTTATTCTCAAGGTTGTTTAGGATCTAACCTTTACACAAGTAGTCAAAATGCTTTCATGCTTCCACAATATTAAACAACAGTTTGTATGTGCTACCCAGAGGAAGATATGGCTGATCCTCTTTGATAAACTTCTTGAGTCAAAGATTTGTAAGAAAAAGATCATCTTCAGGTGCCATGATTTGAACCTTTGGCCATCGAATTTGTCAGGCAAATGTCCCATCGTTGGAACCGTTTGAAGCACGAGTACTGGCACAATTACATTAGCCAGTTGCGTTGTAGGGTTATAACCTGCGACTCTAGGAAAACCATGTCCGAACAAATTCTGACGTGTCATCTCATCAAACACATTGTCAACAGGTAAACCATAAATGAGTAAACCAGCAACAAGTAACTAGTATTCTTAAGGACGAGATCTTCCATGTGTGCGTCGTGAATCTGTCTCAGTGTCCCGTCGCTGCTAGACATATGAAAACTGTAAACACACTTTTATCAAAACAATATAACTTTTAAAAATTAATATTAAACAATTCGCAGAACCTGTAAATTTTGAAAATCTTGTTTTAATAATTTTATGTGATATTTAAAAAATTAAATAAACAACGTGCATAATTTTTTAAATTTGTAACTCTTGTTTAAATAATTAAAAATTTCATATCAATAAATCGATTAACATTCTTATTGAAATTCAATGATTGATTTTGTTTTTAAACAAATTTGTGATAATTTAAAAAATTAAATAAACAATATGCCGAATTTTTAAATTATTTAATAATAAAAAAACTTCAAACCAATATTTGTTTAAAATTTGATCATGTTTTTATAAAACCAAACTTGTAGAGTTTAACAACTCTTTTAAATTCAATACCAAAATCAATTTGGTGTAAAGCAAAACGTAAGGACGTAAATCACGTTTTAACGCAAACCAAGATCATAATTTGCTAACCATGTTTTGACCATGTTTTGATCACGTTTTGGTCATATAATGCAAGACAATGTCACACAATGTCAAACCAAAAGACGTTGATCATGTTTTGACACACAACATCAAGATGTTTGCTTTGTTCACGTAATTGATCACGTGTTTATCACAAAAATAAATTTCCAGAATGTTAAACTTGTTAGTACGTTTTGATCAAATCAAGTAATGATTGGTATAATTTATATAAAAATTTGCAAATATTATTAATGATTTTTTGTTTTTAAAACGATAGTTTAAACAATAAACGATCCGTTGAAACCAAAAATAATAGCAGATGACGTTTATGTAAACAATTTAAAAACCTGCAAAAAACGTTAGTCTAAAACACACAAAACAGAATTGAGATCGATTTTAGACATGTTCGATTATAATGAAGCAGGTTTCAAAAATTGTTATAACCTAATCCAAACTTTATAAATTAAATTCTCGATGGGGCGGATGAACTGTAGAACTTATAAACTCGAATGAAGGTTAAAGCAAAAACATAAGCTAAAAATCGATTATAAGAAAAGCCAATAACTAAACCTATAAACTATTTCAAATAGCAAAAGGTAATAATTCACAGAGGTGAGACAAGTCTCGTTATCTTAACTCAATAAACGCCTAAGGTGTACTTGGTTGATTGCGTTTTTGAGTTCTTGGATAGAACTTGTGATGAAACTGTTGATGGTACACCAATCCACGGATTCTGCAAACTTTGAATGTCCACTCTACACTCTCAAACTTGACAAACTAGAGAAATTGTTGTAGTGATTTTTTTCTCTAAAAAACAACGTTGAAGAGAATAAGTCTTTTGCTCTTAATTTTAAAAGCAACAAAAGATTGGAGAAGAAGCTCAAAATTGTTGAGATTTTGAACGTGATCAAAGTGGTTTCCAACAAAATTGCAAGAAATTGCAACAAAATCATTGGCTTTTGCAACAAGACTAATAAAGATAATCTTTTAAGGGTTTTTAATGGACTCAAATAAAATATGACCATATTCTAACTCAAGTCACTAATCCATCATATTGTCATTCATATAAGCCAACATTTGATCCAATAAACCAATTGACTTAATGATACAAAATCTTTAGTCCAACAAGCATCGAATATATTTACAAAGTTGCCCAACAACTTTGCAAAATATGAGACGCCACTTGTGGTCAACTTCCGCGATAACACGCACTCTCCACATGCCTTCTACCCAAATTCTCTTACATCGCGAACGTGACTTTTCCATGTCTCTCCATATCTTTAGGACATAACCTCTCTCTCTATATATAACCTTACACATATCAAACACACACCACACCGGACCATCATAAGCCATGGCTTCTTCATCTCTTCTTATTTTCACAATTGCTTGTTGCTTCGTCTCTGCGATTTCACAACGAACTTGCGAATCACAGAATCTTAACTCAGCTGCTCCATTTGACGATTGTTTAGACCTTCCTTCACTTAGATCATACCTTCATTACTCTTACAACGCTTCAAATTCATCTCTCTCAGTCGCTTTCGTTGCAACTCCATCTGCATCCAACGATTGGGTAGCTTGGGCTATCAATCCAACGGGGAATAGCATGCCTGGTTCTCAAGCCTTCCTCGCTTACAGATCTAGAGCTAACGCCGCTCCTACTGTGCAGACCTACAACATAACCGCTTACGGTCTCAGCGCCAACGTTAGTAGACTTTCTTTTGAATTCTGGAATCTCCGTGTTGAGTCACTTACCGGCGGTAGAATCGCAATTTTCACGACGGTTAAGCTTCCGCCAGGAACTGATAGAGTGAATCACTTGTGGCAAATCGGTGGGAATGTGACCAATGGAGTTCCCGGAATTCATCCTATGACTCCGGACAATTTGGGATCCACAAGTGTACTGAGATTGACCGCTGGAGCTAGCGCCGATGCACCGAGCTCTGCTCCGGGGTCTGCTCCTGTTCCGGCTACTGGTGGCCCGACTACACCAGAACAGCCTGGAGCTCCAGGGAACGGAGGGTCAGTTTCGACTAACATAAATTTTGGGGTCAATTTTGGTATTATTGTTTTGTTGGGTTGTATATTGATTCTCTGAATTTGATCCATCTTCTTCTTCTCTATTGTCTCTATTCCCATTTTCTTGTTTTCGCATCATAAATGTAGCCCCACAGTTTTTACTATTTTGGTATTACAGTCATTTACTTTTTGGTTTTGCCTTCTTCCCCTACATTATTGTTTTGGAGTTATTGGTTTGTATTAATGGACCTTCACTCTTATCGTTCATATCTTATCTCCTTACTATTGATTTTAATTCCAAAGCCTACGTACTATAAATTTATTAAGTTGTCCTTAAATTTTAAAAAACCAAACTTAATTGAATTTGAAATTTCCGTCAAACTGAAAAAATTCATTTGATTAAGTGATCATAGTCTATTTTCATAACTTTTTTCTTTAGAGTTCAAATATATAAAATTGTGTGATCTTATCAATCGAATTATTGAAATGTAAAAACTCAATCAAATGAATAGATTGAGAATATGGTGTGTGCAAACCTCTTTGTTGTCTTGAATTCATAGGTTGATGTTAGTGTTTTTGTTATCTAGTCTAGTGGTTTTGCTTTGTTTTCAACGACAACATTACATTGTGATTTGCGACAATGAAATTATACATTTTTTCTTCGTTGGTTTGACAATAGAATTTGGCGCCATATTGTTAATACATAAGCAAACGGAATTACGTCTAAAAGTCTCTAATTGTTAGTCAACTAAAATTTTCAACGTTTAAAGTACTTAATTTGCTAATTAAAAAAAAAAAAAAAAAAAAAAAAAAAAAAAAAAAAAAAAAAGTGAATTGAATTAGTTTTCGTTCGTTAACATCTTTACTAGGTATGGGCCTAAAGCCCAATATTCATATCACTTAAACGGCCCAATAAATATACGCAGTTTCTTCAATATTTTCGAGGAGACGCATATGCCTTTTGATGCTCACTTATGGCGCGTCCCTGAATTCTATCATCTTCCTAAATCTCACCCTGAACATTCCATTTTCAAATTTATACGCGATTTGCCAAAACTTCACTATTAAGTTTCGATTTAGAGCATAGAGATTAAACCAGAGGTTAGTAAGTAATGGAGTCGATACAGAGCCGAGTGGAATCGTGGATCAGAGACCAGAGGGCAAGATTTTTACGGGTTTCGTGGGGACCCCTTCAATGGAGGTTTCGGTGGCCTCCTTGGAACGAAGGAGATGCCGATCAGAGGATAAAGATCCGTAGGGAGTATGAGAAGCGCAAAAAGCAAATTCAGGATCTTTGTCTGGCCCTTAAATCCGAATCCGTCGAAGATTTACAAGACATACTCTGTTGCATGGTACTCTCAGAGTGTGTTTACAAGGTAATTAATCTCTACTTTTATCAACCCATTGCTATAATCTAAATCAATCTAGTCTCGTTGAATTAGACGGAACAAATTAGGATTATCTATAGTTTATAGTCTTTAACTGCTGAGATTAATTAAGAGGTTTTACTTAGAAGTTGGTTTTGGTGTAAATAGTTTATATGTACAGTGGAGACAGGAACGTAAATTGAACATTATTTGGTGTAAATAGATCAAAATGTAGCTTTGTAGTGAGAGGTTGCTAATTTAAAGAAGCTCTGTTCACTTTGTTATTCTAATGGAGGTTTTATTCTGATAGAGACCTGCAAGTGAGATGGTTCGAGCTGTAAACAAATTTAAAGCGGACTTTGGTGGCCAACTTATTTCGTTGGAGAGAGTTCAACCTTCATCAGATCACGTTCCTCATAGGTGCTTTTCTTTACGTCTTTTATCACTTAGATGGGTGTTATTCCTAATGCTCAAAGTTGGTATCATTTCACATGCAGATTAACCTTAGGAAAATATCTTAATGCAGGTACCTACTTGCCGAGGCAGGGGATACATTATTTGCATCCTTTGTCGGAACTAAGCAATATAAGTAAGTCATGAAGTTTCTATTCCCTGTACAACTAAGTAGGTCAGAAGTAAAATTTGTATTTTTTATTTGTTGGTGTGTCCTAGGGACATCATGGCCGATGCTAATATACTTCAAGGTCACATATTTCACGATGATATCATAGAGGATGAATGCATTACAGTATCTGAACCTATACAAAGTGAACCACAATAGAATGATGGAGTAGGTCTGCAGAATCCTCTTGGTTCTAAGGCTAGGCAAGTTAAACAGAAGCCTAAACCTGCTGCTCATCGGGTATGTTTGTTGTGTCATTGAGTAGACTTTTTTTTTTGTATTTTCAGTACTATTATCTTACGCAGGGTTTAATAATAGTTGTTACTTCTGATTTCAACAACTAGGGATTCATGGCTCGTGCTAAGGGGATACCTGCTCTGGAACTGTATAAGCTTGCGCAGAAAAAGAAACGAAAACTTGTATTATGTGGGCACTCACTTGGTGGAGCTGTAAGTCTCACTGCTTTATAACTTCGTACCTTTGTAGCTCATTGTCTACATCTTACTTCTCTTTGTTAACTCTCAGGTTTTGTATTTGTTTTTTAATATACGTAGGTAGCTGCGTTAGCTACACTTGCCATATTGAGGGTTGTTGCAGCCTCTTCTTCAAAGAAAGAAAATGAAAAAATTCATGTCAAATGTATAACCTTCTCCCAACCTCCTGTTGGAAATGCTGCGTTGAGAGAGTATGGTCTTGGAGCGCTATTTATGGAGTTGGGCTTAGCAAGAGTATTCTCATACTGTTTCTCTTTTCTTTTGTTTTGCAGTTACGTACATGAAAAAGGGTGGCATCATTATTTCAAGAGCTACTGTATACCTGAAGATTTGGTCCCGAGGATATTATCTCCTGCATATTTTCATCACTACAATGAACAAAGAATTTCAATGTTTGGAGATGCTGAAGCCACTGATTCATCATTTTCAAAAAAGAATGGCCAGGGCGTAAATTCAAAGGCAGAGAAGAGAAAAAATAAAGAGCAAGAGCAGTTAGTCATTGGTGTCGGCCCTGTTCAGAACTCATTTTGGAGGCTTTCAAGACTTGTTCCCCTTGAGGCTGTTAAGAAACAACTGGATAGGTATAGAGGAAAGAAAATGGATCCTTCAGAGATTTCTACTGCAAATGAATCTGCACTTTCAGCTTCTATTGAAGACGTGGTTATTGAACCACAGTCTCTGGAAATAGAAGAGGGTAGGGATGGTATATCTCTCAAGCCATTACCAGATACTGGTAACGAACAAACAGTTAATGGAAGGAGTGAAGGAAAAACCAATTCGTCCAATGGGTTTAGGGTTCCTTATTTACCCTCTTACGTTCCATTTGGAGAGGTAGATTTGTAACAAATACATAAACGGGATAGGCTATAAGAATACGATAGTACTTAGTCTACTTGAGGATTGAAAATGCAGTTCTAGTCTTTCAGTGGCGTATAATCAAAGCTTTGTTTTTTCAGTAGAACTATGAGTCCTTAAGAATAATTGACAGCTTATTGAGTTTCTTTTGCGTATCACAGCTATATCTCTTGGGAACTGCATCTGTGGAATCACTTTCAGAAGGAGAGTACTCTAAACTGACATCGGTATGAGCTTCTTTTGCTCATAAATATGCTAATAAAATGATCTCAACTATTGAATTATCCAAACCATCAAAGGCCTACTGGATCAAGCTGCTTTGTTTTTGAAGTTCTCTACGTAAAATGCTTGTATATTCAGCTGCTTGATATCTTGGAGCTCAATTTTACAGTTTCTATGGGTCTTGTCATACGTGTTGATCTTTGTAATTATATTCTGGTTGAGGTTCTCTTATTTGGTTGCATTTTTCTGGCAAAGATATTTTCAGGTCAAATCTGTGATTACTGAACTGAGGGAACGTCTTCAGTCACATTCTATGAAGTCCTATAGGTCCCGCTTCCAGAGGTGATATATCCTCTCTCTGTAGTCCTGAATTCTGGATGTGGGTCGGTCACTCCTTGATTCATGCGCAACCAGGTGGCGATTAGTTTTGGTGTGATTTTTACTAACATGCTTTTTTTTTTCTTGCAGAATACATGATCTCTGCATGGATATTGATGGATTTTTTGGAGTGGACCAACAGAAGCAGTTTCCGCATCTACAACAATGGCTTGGCCTTGCTGTTGGTGGTAGTGTGGAACTTGGACATATTGTCGAATCACCTGTTATTAGAGCCGCCACTTCTATCACCCCTCTTGGCTGGAAAGGTGTTCCGGGTGATAAGAATGCAGAACCCATAAAAGTTGATATCACTGGATTTGGCTTGCATATGTGTTCTTTTGTTCATGCACAAGTGAATGGCAATTGGTATAATCCGTATTGAATTTCTCTTCTCCTTTTCTTGTTGATGACCAGTAGATGTGATAAATTTGTTAAATATCTGTAATGAACTCTCTTTAGGTGCTCAACTACTGTGGAATCCTTTCCTTCACCACCTGCTTATTCGTCAGATAATGTAGAACATACAGAACTACAGAAAATTAGGGTGGTTGTTGGAACTCCTCTGAAACGACCTCCAAGCAATCAGATAGTTGAAGATCCTTTAGTTCCTATGTTTTCGTCTGCTGATTCAAAGACTGGTTTGCTGAAGGAGGGGATCAATTTAAGATTTATTCAAGATGACAAATTCGTTCGTCCTGAAGGTTTGGAAGACTTGTATATATTCTGCACTAGTGATTTTGCTACTGTAGCTAAGGAGGTTGAGGTCAGAACACGGAGGGTGCGATTTCTCGGGCTTGAGGTAGCTCTGTTTTTGTTTCATTGAGATAACTTCCTCGCTATTATAAATTGCATGTAAATTATAAATCTGGCTCATTTTTGTGCGTAGGGTGCTGGTAAAACCTCTCTATTCCGAGCGATACTAGGGAAAAGCATGCTGAGTTCGATGACTCATGTGGAGAATCTGCAGATACAATCCGATGTTCAAGAGTGTATTGTTGGTGGTGTTTGCTACTCGGACACAGTGGGTGTAAACCTGCAGGTTGATTTCTTCACATTCTGGTTTCACAAATTTTCGTGTTCATTTTTTTCTGGAGTTATTAAATTCTTTTTGGTCTTCTGATGCAGGAACTACAGTTAGAGGCTTCTCGTTTTAGAGAAGAACTATGGAAGGGAGTTCGTAATCTAAGTAAAAAGATAGATGTAATTATTCTTGTGCACAATCTCTCTCACAGAATCCCACGTTACCAAAACTCAACGATACAGCAACAACAACCAGCACTTGCTCTTCTGTTAGATGAGGTTAAATCTCTTGGTATCCCATGGGTTCTCGCCGTAACAAACAAATTCTCAGTCAGTGCCCATCAGCAGAAATCAGCTATTGAGGCTGTTCTTCAGGCATATGAAGCCTCTCCTAGCACAACCGGAATTGTCAACTCTATTCCTTACATTATTTCTGGTTCTGGAAGTTCTTCGTTGCCTTGGGCAGCTGTGAATGCGGGTAATGAAGGAGCAATAGGTGCCCAGAAGCTGATATTCGCTCCACTCGACCTGGTCAAAAAGCCTTTTCAGAGAAAAGATACCGTTTTCCCAGTTGATGGTGTGAATTCTCTTTGCCAGCTTGTCCATCGCGTTCTTCAACAGCAAGATGAAGCTTGTTTTCAGGTACACTCCCCTACCTGATACAGTGCTTGATAAAATTAATGCACAAATGTCAACGTAATGAGTCGTTTCAATGTTATTTTCTCTCTATCTTCAGGAACTTGCAAGAGACAGACTGTTGGTGGAACTAGCGAAGGACCGTGCAGTAGATGGTACAGTGGTTAAGTCATCATCGATGTCAGCAGCAGCTGTGGGCGCTTCACTTGGAGCTGGTCTTGGCCTTGTATTAGCAGTAGTGATGGGTGCTGGTTCCGCTTTACGAAAACCCTGATTGTACCCAAACAAACGTTGCAGCTGTTTTATATGTACATATTGTCTCATTAGAGTTGGGTAACATATTTATGATTTCGCCGTTTTCTCAGTTCAATCACGTTATTAGCTCTATTCCCTCGGCGATAACACCAGTGCAGTATAGTATCAACACAAAAACAAATGGGAAGTATCTTTATAACTCAAACCTGGATGTTTTATCTGATAGAAACAAGATTGTGAAAGTAAGATCATGTTACATCATCGGGAACAACAAGAAAGATTTCGCCAAGAGCTCTCGGAGCCATCTTGGTTGTTGACAAGACTGACCCTATTAACCGAAAGCTCCGCCTTGTAAGCATCGGAGTTAAGAAGTTTGCGGCTGACATTGTTGAAGATCTCTCTGATGACAATCTCAAAGGCTTTGTCTACATTGGTGGCGTCAAGTGCAGATGTCTCCATAAAGAACAACCCTTCTTCCTCTGCAAGAGCTTGCCCTTCTTCAACGCTCACTGCTCTGATATCCTCCAAATCGCATTTGTTCCCAACTAGCATTTGTGCCACCGCTGTGTCACAATGAGCTTGCGAGGTAACCATACAAGAAATAAAGTGTTAAACCAAAACAGGGCATGTTATTGGCTCAGATTGGCATCTACAGAATCCGAAACTCAATACATTGTCAAAGTAATTCATGGAATCCATCAATGGTGCTCACATTTCGAAGTGTTTGAGGACTTCAAAAAAGATAATAGAGCAGCACAATGTGATGTATAGAATCTATCAATGGTGGCTTAGTTCAAACCAAAAAAAAAGCAGAGATCTTTTCCTTCAGAGTTACTGAACTAACGAAAGAGGGAAGGGGAGAGACTAACTGTTGAGTTCATGAAGCCATCGTTTAACACTTTCAAAAGTAGAGCTTCTGGTAATGTCATAAACAATAAGAGCACCAAAAGCACCTCTGTAATAAGCAGAAGTAACTGCCCTAAACCTCTCTTGACCAGCAGTATCCCAGATCTGAGCTTTCACTTCTTTCCCTTCAATTTCTACTAACTGGGTTTGAAATTCAACTCCAATCGTCGCCTTCGAGTTCGTGTCGAACTCATCCCTCGAAAATCGAGACAAAAGGTTCGACTTTCCGACAGCAGAATCGCCGATTAGGACAATCTTGAACAAGTACTCTTCTCCTCGGTCGTCTTCCTTACCCATCTTTGGGATTGTTTCAGATTATTTGCAGACTTTGAAGCTTTGATTAGTGGTAAAGTGGTGACAGACAAGCTGCGTGATTGGCGGGGTTTCCAATTAGACTTTCGTTTAATTAAGTTTAACCATTTTTGATTAATTCCAAAGCTCTTTTATGTTATTCATTCCTAAACATTTTCTCACTCTATGTTCAAATTAATCACACTTAATGGTCTTTCATGTCATGACTTTCAGTATTAGACAATTTTATTTTATAATTAATCAAAGTCGATTATACTCACCAGTACCCACAGTAAAACTTCAAAACAGTGCTAATAGACTATTTGTGAGTTTCTTATGTCATAGATTTGGAAGTGTTTTATCCAAATAGTTAAGTATTTAGTTTGCAGTTCGAGTTCAATTTCATATACTAATATAATTTCGTATAGTAAAGTTTGAGAATTTGAGTTATGGATTGAGTATTCTCTATCTAAATTGTTATAATAACAATATTCTTCCAACATATACATTCGCCATAATCATTATGAACAATTTTTGTTATAAAATCCAATTATATCTTTTATTTCATCAAGGATGGTTACATAAATTACTTAAATGATAATGTACATAAAAACCATGAGGCTGCTTTTTAATTGTTTGCTTTGCCCCAACTTCTTGGGAAAGGAATGGCATCTTTGATATCAGGAAGTCCAGTCACAAACAGAAGCATATGTTCCATACTTAGGCTTATTCCTGAATGTTTCACTGTTCCATGCCTCCTTAGATCTAAGTACCACTCAACCTTCTCCCTCGTGATTCCGAATTCCACGATCCTTGCATTCAACATCTCTAAACGTTCTTCGTTTTGGCTCCCACTGATCACAATACCAACCTGCAAAGAAAAGTTGATGATTTTCTGTAACTTGAAAGTCCTCATCTTAGATCAAATCTTTACTTTGGTTTTCTTACCTTTGGTACGACCAGATCAAATGCTGCTACAGTCTTCTTATCATGATTCAATCGAGTGTAAAATGGTTTAAGTGCTTTTGGGTAACTATGTATAATTACAGGATCCTTGTAGATCTCATCAGTTAAACAACTGCAGCATTTAACAATGTACAAAGAAGTTCAAAAAAAAAAGAATATTGATACAAAGACTTAATTGCATTTTCATAAGCAAAAATAATACCTGAGATGTTCTGTTGTTAAAGCAACGCCCCATTCAGGCTTGGTTTCAAATTTTCTAGTGGTTGTCTGTTTTAGAGAATCACATTATCATGTTAAAGCAAATAAATCAGTAGTAAGGAAATAGCTATTGGACCTGAGATTGTTTTACCTTCTGCAGAAGACTAATTGCTTCTGTATAGGAGAATCTCAAAACAGTACTGGACGCTGTTGCTTCGAGACGTGTGGTGATGTTCTTGTCAACTCGTTTTGATATGAATTTCATGTCTTCATGACGACTTTCCAATATATATTTGCATAAGAACTTGAAAAACTCATCAGCACAATCCATAGCATCCTGTAATATCAAAACAAGTGATCAGATTGGTCCAAGTATCATTGAATGTCAATTTCCAGAACCAATGTTTCAAGTATCTTACATCCATTTCAGCAAAAGCCATCTCAGTTTCCACATTCCACGTCTCTGCCAAATGCCTTTCATGGTCGATTTTATCAGCTTTAAATCTTGGTCCAAAGGTATAAACGTTTCCAAGTGCAGAAGCATAGCTCTCAAGATGAAACCTCCCAGAAACAGTCAGATAAGCGTCACGGCCAAAAAAGTCTTTTGAAATATCAAGCTTCTCAGATTTAACCAAAGTTCCTGCCTTTGGCTTTGGTTTAGTCTCAAGCTGTGATGCAAGATCATTCGTTTTCTTCAAGTCGTGTACAGCAGCAACCATAACTTCTCGGTTGCTGTCAGATCTTTTGAGGTGATCAATCAGCTTAGTCTTTTCCTTTATTGCAGCCTTTACTGATTCAATGCTAAATCCATCTTTTTCTTTGAAATTCTTCTTCTCCTCTTTATCATCAAATTTACTTAAGAGAGTAGTGACCCTAAACATTTCACCAAATCCAGTGGTTGTGATGACTGGTACTTGAACGTACTGAAACCCATTGTTTTGAAGAAATGTGTGGCTCGCTAAGGTTAGTGCACTATGGACCCGAGTTACAGAACCAACCTTCACCAACAATAGAAG